>OMLI01089186.1:0-10517 GCA_900302605.1 Rondeletia loricata | reverse complement strand
CATTAGCCGGGGCAGCAGTGATGCCAGGGTGGATACCGGCCTTATACCAGGAGCCATAGGGGTGTGTCATATCCAGGGAGGTGTAGACACTGGTGAGGCAGTCGGCCGTAGCATGGGCCTTGGACACTAGAAGAGACGGATCCTGGGAGACAGAGGTCTGGAAGGAATGGGAGAAAGGGTTATACTCTGTAGCGTAGCCTCCGGCTGAAGGAGGGGGGCTTCCAGTGGGGGTGAGCATCCCCCCACCTCCTCCTCCTCCTGCTGTGGTGAAGGAGCCAGTGTAGGAGTCCGCCAGGCCACTGCCGTCTGCGGTCCGTCCGTTCTTAGCTGTCTGAAGGTCAGAGGTCATGGCGTAGGGCTTCTTTACTGGAGTGTTGCTGCCAGTCTTACCGGGTGTCGCTGAATCCCTGACGGGGCTAGTGCTGCCAAACTTGTTACAGGTAGCAGTCAACATAGCCAGAGGACTGGAGCCATAGCGTGCTTCTTCCTGGGGAGGAGGAGAACAGAGAGAGAAAATGAGACTGTCTGTCTGCAGGAAATGGCTGCTTGCTGCTGCTGCTTCTGTCAGTGTCAACTCTAATAAAGAACGTATGTCTGAATGCCACTGCTGGCTTTTCCTGCTCTCTCCATTTTCTAAGTGGTCAGGGCAATTTTAAGCAGTGTATGTTTATGCTTTTGAAAGTTCTGCTCTGCTCAGCAAAGGAGGAATCTCCTTGCTCTTTTGTTTCACTTAAACCACTTTCTACAGGCCACATATTCTTTAATTCTGCTGAGATTACGATGTTTGCTTTAAAGTTATTTGAAACTATCTCCACAGTCCCCATGTTAAGGGACAACGTGTCGATATACATTGTGTGATTATGTATCTAGGTATTGCACACATTGTTCACAGCGTCAGTAATTGTGTCCCAGACATAGATATCTTGCCAAACATGTTTTCTTCCTAGTGGTCACCATGGCATCGGAGATGGTTAGACATGTTAAGTTTGCCCTGCCACAATGGTACATTGTGTCATGACCGTCTTGCCATTGTCCTGGGTTTTTTCTTACTGATTTTGATGTTACCAATGTCTCTGTTAATCATCATGTTCGTCAAATCACGACATGTTATTTCCCGCAAACATTCATAACATTAGCCTATATGGAAAGCTCAGCGCAGAGAATAGATTTAATTTTACCTAAAAGATTAATATTGCTTTTGAAAAGCAAAATCAGGGCGTATCATCTCTGTCTATTCTTTTACCACACACTGCACAGTTAGATATATCTAACCAAAATCATTAAAATATTCCTATAGGGGCTTATAGTGTCTGTATGATACTCAGTGGTGAGTTGATAGTGACTTTGTCGTTCTTTATGGTATCTCCTGTGGTATCACTATAATGTTCTTATAATATTCCTATGGGGATTTATAGTTTTTCTGTGATATTTGCATAGTATCCTATTAAAATCTAATATAGGATTACTATAAATCCTAAATGTGTGAAGAGTAAACCCTTCCAGTCTCCAGTATTCACATTACTTAGACCATAGACTTTCCATGCAGACTCCCCAGTCAGAGGTGATTAGTGGTTATCTCCCTCTCTTCCAACAAGCGCCTGGGGTCAACTCGGCCCATCCTGTAGCTTAAGCTCCAGGTTGCCAGGTTCATAGCCTAATGCTCGATCACAGACCTAAAGTTGTTTTACTACTCTTGTAATGTTGTCTATTCGGTGTCTTGCTGCCCCACTACTTCCAGTTATATACTGTATACCATATTGTGACATTAATCCTTTTCTGCATGCTCTTGGAGATATAGATATAAAGAGTAAGCCTATACGGGAATTGCAAATATTGGCTTATGCAAAAGTGAACAGAGGTTAACATATCTGGACTTACAGTTTCATTATGGTATGGAGCCAAACTCTTGTCAGACAGCTCACGCTTTACTTGCTGTAGATAACCTATAAGACCGTAAAGCATTCTTCATCCCCTCTATATTATAATTTTCAATTTCTGTTTATGTCACAAATGTATATTCAGTCTTATTTTCAAACGCCAACATCTTCAAATGCCAAAAGCATAGGCTAAGTTCCTTCACTTCAAGTTACAAATGCGTGACTTCAAAATTAACTCTAGCTGCATTCACATCATAAAAGTTGGGTTTATATGGGGAAAAAAGTAGATGTATAAAAAAATACTTACAATTACATTCCCTACCTCCAGAATAGATGCGGCCATCCCTGAGAAACAAAATCCTAAGGAAGCTGAGGGGAGTGGGAGAAGCGCTGCTCTGTGTCCCGGGACAGTTTGGAAGAACTTGGGCAGTAACGCGGGGAAGTGTTTTGAGAGACGGGGAGCCCGCCCCCTAATTATAGGCCATGGGCTCTTTGAAGACTCGCTAAGAAGCAATAAAAACGGAGAGAGGGCGGGAAATGGATGGAGATTGGTGGATAAGAGGACATCCCACCTCCCCAGATTGAGAGTGTCCACTCATGTTTCAAGATAAATGTATGAATGGGTTACTCTTCAATCACCGTGTGGCCATTATTTCAATTTCACTGGCATTTTTTTCCGCTGGGATTATCTAAATTCATACAGTCTGAAGTAATCAGCTCATCGTCTCTCCACAAACACAACTGGTAGATTTTGACATGCATTCTGCTATTAGGCATATATAGGAGCACAAAGGCTACACGTTCCTGCTCCAGGGTCCTATAAGTAATAGCCGCACTGTAAATAAGACTGGAAGTGAACAAAATAGAGAGCTGCTTTCCCCGGGTTCCTCCGAGAGGGGAAAAATAACAAAAGAACGTGTAGCCTCGGCCTGCGCCACATAAATCAAAAAATTAAGCTGACCGAGTCTGTGGTTTTCATTTGAGATTTTATTATTCTGGTTTCAACCCTCTTTCTGTTTTCAATATTCTTAAATGCAGTAAACTGCCTTTTTAGACATTAAATGATGGTTAAGAAGACTGAACTACAGAGACAAGCACAGAATGGAAGGATCAAGTCATTCAATAAAATAAAGAAGAGATTATCACATCAAATAAAATGAATTCAAACGGCGTGGGGAACTCGTTTCCTCAAGTAAGACTTTTGATAAAAGAGGAAGAAATGAAGGATGAAAGCTAATAGAACGTTTAAAATTGCAAAAAGTAAAAAGTCTTGCCAAAGACGCATGTAAAGTGATATTCCTAAATAGCCAAAAGATCTTTGTGTAGTTATAATGTTGTCTCATGAGTCTAGAAAAATACTCTATCGCTAATATGAATAGGCCTAATTTTGCCCAGTTACCTAAAATATTTTTGTTACATTTTCCCCCAAAGGGCCCGCATGTTGGCTCTTGAACACAAAATGTTATATTATAACAAATTATGACAAGGATCAGAACTCTATATTGATTCATGTTAAGTTTTAAATGGATAAATCATTCAGGAGAATTAATTAACTTTAGATTTTCTCCATAGATACAAATGAATTTGTATGCTTACAGTCAGGAATGTAGTGGAGGGTAAACCCACCTAAACTCTACCCACCTTTTTATTTGTGGAGTTTACCCACCTTTCTGACATAAATTGCTATGACCTACAGTAAATAGTAGTATAATAGTGTGACAGTACACATCATAGTAAGTAGTATCAAACTGATGTAAGTTATATGAAGATGTGGTCTTTTAAGGGAAAAAGCATACATCTATTCCTACACAGTATAACTGTACTTCCTAATACCAGCAGTGTACAATACATAAAGTAAAAACAGCATCAGCATGATCATTTTTTCATAGAAAAGTAACACAGAAGAAATCATATCTATTTACATTACATTGCATTACATTACATTACATTACGGCATTTAGCAGACGCTTTTGTCCAAAGTGACTTACAATAAGTACATTCTGTCAACAGTAGTCAAACCGACCATATATCACAGTCTTCATCAGCTAAGCCTTCAATAGGAATAAGTAGCATCTATCTTAGTTATGGTATTTGGAAAGCTGAGATACTGTAATCTGACCAAAACAGGCTGTTTTTCCATAACTTTGAAGTGATGTTATTCTCATTAAATCAGTGTCTCTATGCCAGTCAAACTGTATGATGTATCTGGAATGAATCTCAAAAAATCTCAATAGATAGACAAATATTTTGGCCTTTACATGAGATTACCAGTCAAGCTTCTTAGGTGGAAGGCCATATTTGGTTGATTGATTTGATTTATTGAATGAAAAGGCATTCCTAGCTTTCAGTCTTCAGTAAAACTGATTCTCAGCGCCGTCTGTGGGCGTCGCTTTTTCTGAAGGAGAGTACAGAAGATTCAAATTGTTGTCAAAAATAAACATATAATTTCTGTCCTCAATTTTCTCCTCAATTACAGGGCATGGTCAGAGCTGGGCTTGTCGCTCTGGAGAGTCTGGCCCTCACATGAACGCAGCGGCTATATTTGGCAGTCTGCTCTCCAACTGACCTTCATCGCTTTATTTTCTTATTCCAGAGGGGTTGTGAGTAGAAGAACAAAGACTGCTACATGCACATAGTTTACACTCTCACACACTCCTACAGGATTATACTCAGTCGTATAAACTTCACCTCAAACTGAGGGCAATGTTTCACAGGAAACAGAACATGACAACACCTGCTGAGAGCCCCCTATCTATCTATCTATCTATCTATCTATCTATCTATCTATCTATCTATCTATCTATCTATCTATCTATCTATCTATCTATCTATCTATCTATCTATCTATCTATCTATCTATCTATCTATCTATCTATCTATCTATCTATCTAGGCTATGCAGCACTGCAATACAGACAGGCATGCACAATAATGATCATTCTGAAAGAAAAACTGGGGGGTTTAGTTAGAAATAAATGAGACAAAATGTCGTATATCCATAGGAAGTCAACCATGAGGTCTCTTATGGACATATAGTGCCAAAATCCTCACAGACACATGTGAATCTGTCGTACGTGGCAAGCTCTTGACACATTCTGAGGCATTTCCTTCCCCTCTCATTTGGCACTATAGTCTCTTATTGGTGTAAGCCTTTAAGTTAAGGTTTCCTTTTCTTCTTAATGTTCATTAATGTTTCATGTTTTACATTAAAGTGAAATGAGAGGGGAGGTAAAAGCTCCTATACCGTTGCTAAGTGGTCCGCATGGGCCGCTTTTCCTCATTTTATAAGAGTTGTAGTAATCTACATTTTTGGCGTGTTCCCATTTACAGTTCTCTTCAAAAGAGAGCAAGTGAGATCTATAATTAGAGATTGTTAAGCGCTTAACAGCCCCTTCAAAAAGCTTTCTCTGCTCTATTTACTATTTTCTGCTCTTTGTGGTTTAGATTTGGGGTAGGTACAGTAGGCACTGCAGGCTTGATGAACTTTGGGGTGTTGGGTGGGCACATTTACATTCCACTAGCTGATTATATGTTTCATATGGACAGTTACTGTCCATATGACAGTTATCATATGTATTAGTAGGTCCAGGTTTTTGCGATAAATGAATAGAACAACATCTCTAGCAGATTAGTTTGAGTCCTTCGGAGATTATCTGGATATGCAGTGATCAAAACGCTTTTCTAAAGCAAGGTCAAGTAAAGAGGGATTTGAACGCAGCTAGTGGCATTCGGTGTCCAGTCCCCTTTTCAGTGACAACCAAAATATATCCGCAAACATGACCTGTGATTGCTAAATTGAAGAAAAAAAAGGTGCTCCAGTTAGAACCACTTAAATCTATATATGTATTTTTCAATACTTTTTCAATATCTGATTATGCTACCTGACATACCAGTGAACATACTGTATATGTATGTACATGTATAGACACAATTTGTTCTTTGTGCATTGTTTATCATGTGCTTATTTCTGTCGTTTTTCAAATAGAAATGATAATGAAGGCTACTGCAAAGACCTGGATAGCTGTCATCAACTTCTCGTGCATTTTGGTCATGGCTGGCAGAATTCTTCTCATTTGTTCACAAACTGTTTCACGTTGGTAAGGAAACAGGAAGCCAAAAAACATATTGACTGTCTCCAAAAGGTTCAGCAGTGGTCAACTTTTCCGTGCTAACTTACAAGTTGACCAGCTCCATAATGGCTGAGATTCTTTTGGTTGTTCAGTTCTACAGAAAAAGAAACCACTTCCAGTGACTAGTCGCTTGAGGTGATGGCAGTGCGCGCGCAATTTGTCTTGCATACATCCAAGTCCTGTGAGTGGGGATAGAGCCGAGTCCTTGATACTACTGTACTATACTCTCACCATAGGACAGAGCAGCTGAGGGGAAATGTGGTGAGGGTTTAAAGGGTTCCTTTGCCTTGTGTGCCCAGGGGATTGTAGTGGGGTACAGGGGTGAGGCATGCAGAATTCTCAGCAGCACCCCTGTGTGCAGTATAGCAGTGGCAAGTTCTCCCAGCATGCATCTATCTTGAATTAATATTGCAGGATTTTCCAAATAATTATTCTCGGTGGTGACACAAAAGCACAGCAACAGTACAGATGTAGCCTAAGATGGTTAGGCTACATCTGTACATCCATCACATGCTTGGTTTTACATGCATCTTTCTTTCGGAGGTGAATAGCTTTCTACATTGGTTTTAAATTGGCCTCTCGGTATCATTAGGCCATTACAGCAGCCAAGTAAGTGTGTATAATGGTGGATCAATGGAATATCTCTCCGTAATGCATTTCCCTTGACATTCCTCTCTGGGCTGCAACCCTCAGAAAATTAACAATGTTAATAATACTGCGACGGAGGGGGAAAATTGAAATGATTAGATGTGTTTTACTTCGCTGCTGATGGAAATGTGGTGAGAGGGAATCAGGGTCAGGGATAGACTTGCCTTGCAGCATGACTCCGTGCTATTTTTCCAGGCTGTGTGGTCAAAGATTCAGAAAGCTTGTCAACGGAAAATGAGAGAGCGAGAGAAGTGGGGGAGAAGAGAGAGAGAGACAGAGAGAGAGAGAGAGAGACAGGGAGGGACAGAGAGACCGAGTGGTGGGTCATACAATGCAACGGTAAACATCATGTTAATTTGTATCGCTGCTGATATTGCTGATTATGCCAACACATTTTAGTCACTTAGACCTTTTTGAGTCAGACATGAAACGCGACAACATGCTTTTAATAAAATGACCTGCCTGGCTCGAGTGGTCGGTCTCTACTTTGGGGCATGTTGGTGGTTTTGAGTAATCCAACCACCAACAGGCTGCATTTCAACCAGTGGACAGAACATAGTCAGTCACCAGACATGTTGGTAATCACATATAGCAATGAGGACAAAGTAATCTTTTCCCTTTATGAAGATTTTTCCTATTCGCGTATGAAAAGACTGCTGTGCTACTTTCATACTGTAAATGCTGCAAAAGAAGCTAACTGTGTTGTGTGTTACGCCGTTTATTACATGCAAGTATCTTCTCTACAGGCACAGCAGAACTTCAGTCTGACACCCCAGCAAAGTCTAGCTCATTCCCTTCTTACTATGATATCTCAGTGACCGGACATGTTGGAAATAATCACACATGGCATTGAGGAGAGATTGATCGTTTTCCTCTATGAAGATTTTTTTCACATAATGTCAATCTGACAGGACTATCATGCCACTTTAGGATTGTAAATATTGCATAACATGCTAAATGTACACAAGGTATTACATGCAAGTAACAGCTCTATAAACTCAGAAGTCCATCTACCCCCAAACAAAACCTAGTCCACCGCCTTCTTGCTGTATACAAGCCGACAACTGGCCTGTAATCTCCCCGTCTGTCTGGGAGACCTGTGGCCACCTAATGGCCCATACAGGCGTCATGCATGCAATTGCTCAGGATGGCGCAATGACAGTTTCTTTCAATGTCTTTTTATACATGCTTTGTGAAATGAGAGGGACTTTGAGGAGATAGTACTCCACATATTGACTGGACACTGCAGGCTGTCTGAGAATCATGGTAGATATGTATCATGTATTTGATCCCTAACACCAGAGCAACCAGTATGTCATAAAAGCCTTTTTATATAAGCCTCATCCGTGCTAGGATTTTTTAGAAACTGATTTGGTGGTTAGTGTCTGGAAAACGCTCTATATATTGAAGTTGCATTTCAAAAGATTAACTTAACCTTAACCTTGCTAACATAGGTTAAAAATTACGTTCGGAAAATAATTTCAACTCCCCATAGTCTCTTACTTGTCTGTTAGTAAAGATTATTCAGCATGGTGGGCTACATGTGCGAACCAAGACACACAAGGAAATACCACAGTATAAATACTTGATCAAGGCAAGAGCGGTTGAGTTATAGGGGGGCAGCAATAACTCTGTGCCAGTGTATGTGTGTGTGTATGTGTGTTTATGAAACGTGTGGATGCATGCGTTCATGTATCTATTTGCATGCTTGCACACACTCGCCAAGGAAGTGCATCATTGGATTCTTTCATCTGAGTCTGTGTCAGTTTTAATCCCTTTGAACAATTATCTCCCACTTGTTCTTTCATGTTGACTTTTTTATTGATTTCTTCGAAGGCCGTCATGTCAGAGGGTGCTGAGCTGCACCCCACGGGGCGCCCCCCCCTTCCCCCGCCGGATCATACATATTTAGCTCATGCCCCCAGACCCCGACAGCTGGTGCTGAGGTTTGGGTGGGAGCTCATTACTCCCTGGTGGAGCCCTGCCAAAAAGGAGGGGAGGGTTTTTTAAGGGAGTAAATTGAGGTTTTCTTTTTTTGGTTACTTTATTTCGTTTGGTCAAATCCAACTCCATGCGTTGTGTGATCTGTTCCATGTGTTCTGTGTGCCACCAGCAGCCATCTTGGGTCCCCTCACCCTGGAAATGACTTCCGTTCTGCTTGATTTAATAAACTCCCCTCCTGGATGTGCTTATTTCACTGAAGTAATCAGAATTTTACTCTGTATTTGGTAGCTAAAGCCTCCTCACTTTAACAAGTTGACTTGTGTCATTTCGGAGAATGGTTTTTAGAAACCATGCCTATTATAGTTTGATATCTCCACGGCATATGAAACCCTCTGAGCGTGAAATTGTCTCGAATGCCTTGTTAAATTTGTTATAGTCAATGGTTCACTACAGTGTGGGAATTTTTCTGCCAATATGCCTCTGATGCCAAGGCTACCCATAGTCAGATGGGATGTTGCTGAATAGGATTAGTAGAATTCCACAGCAGTCTTGATTACTTATTAGAATAATACTGTATATTTTTACATGTCTTACTTGAGCTTTCATTTAATGTATCTGAGACTGAGAAAATGGCACACTGCAAGGGCCTGTAGCATAACTATAACTGTGATTGTTTCTGTCTGTATAGGATTTTTATTCTTTCTCGAGTTCCACTCCAGCGCTGTGGTCTCCCACTCACAAGACAAAGCCTCCATCTCCGTAGCTCCTTTACTCCTAACAGAGGATTGTTCAAAGCTTTACATTTGATGTCTTAGTGCCATAACGATGTGGTTTTGGGGACTGGAACTATCGTTTATTTATGGGAGGCCTATTGCTCTGCAGGAGGGATAATATCTTCAAGCGGGTCAAAAGTGCGCATTCATCTCGATTTTCTTGACGGTGACCAACAGTATCAGATGTCTGCGTCTATTGAGTGATTGTGTGGAACACAAGTGAAGGGTTCTTGACTTGTATTTCCTCTCTGGAGAAGAGACTTCCTGGTGATAGTGATCAAGGAGAGAGAGAGATCAAGAAGAGCGAGAAGAGGGTCAGAGAGAGAGGGGTTGGGGATTAAAGCCAGGTTCAAGATGATCAAAACGAGTGCTTGATATAATGGATAATGCAATAGGGCCAGAGTTAGGGGCCAGAGTTTGAGTGTACAGCAGGGTGAAATTGGAAAAAGACTGTAAGTACTCAAAGAAAGTGTGAGAGACAGAGAGAAGTGGGTAGGGCATACAATTCAGAAATAGAATGACATTATAGGTAGGTAAAATAAGCATGTCGTACCTAAAGGGAACTTTATTACGTATAACCTAAAACCCCTAAAACAAAACAAAAAGTCCAAGCCACACCATATGTGTGCAAGAGGAAGCTCAAGTTTTCTCTCCTGTGGACCACCCAACGCTTCACCCACACACTCCTGAAAAGCACTGGGACTGTGTAGGACTGAATCAACCAAACTTCACGTTTCACAAGATCTTGGAACTAAGTTTAATACTCTCTGTTCATCTATTCCTTTATGATTTGGAGAAACACAAAACCACACAACAAAAACAGATGGATAAAAGGTATTGGCCAATGGGATTTTATTTCTCATGAATGAAAAGTACACGCTGCTGCGATTACCCTGTTGCTGAACAAAGTGGGGCACAAATTTAATCAGGTAGCAATATGGGAAAAACGTTTTTTTTCCATTCATCTCAAAGACATACCATTTCTCTAGACTGACTTAGTATACTGGAATGCAAATGTAGAAATTCTCCCAAAGCCCATTGCACTTTGACTGAAAATAAAGAAGAAAAACCTTCCTTCCCCCCACTTGCCTGAAGCCACAGCATGTGGTCTACTCTGTTGCTGCTCTAAAAATGGCAGGCGGGCGG
>OMLI01089162.1:0-11685 GCA_900302605.1 Rondeletia loricata | reverse complement strand
TCCTCTCCTTATTGCTGTTCCAGGTCAGCTGGTGGTCAATGATTGTTCCCGGGTATTTGTACTCTGGCACAATCTCAATGTCTGCTCCGTGTATAGATAATGAGAGAGGGTCTGGTTTGTTTTTCCTGAAATCGATCTGCATCTCCTTTGTTTTCTTGGTGTTCAGTAGCAGTGAGTTGTTGGTGCACCAGTCAGCAAACCGTGTCACTTCATGATGGTATTCCTTTTCGCTGTTGCTGTCTGTCAAAAGCCCAAGGAGGGCGACGTCGTCTGCAAATTTGACCAGTGTACATCTGGGGTTGTGGCTTGTACAATTGTTTGTGTACAGAATGAACAGCATGGGGGAAAGTACGCACCCTTGTGGCACACCAGTGCTCACAGTAAGTACTGATGAGGTAGCATCTTTCAGTTTAACATATTGGGGCCTTGCAGTCATAAAATCCAAGATCCACTGGGTCAGAGATTGGTTCAGTCCCTAAGAGCTTTTCAGTGAGAACAGTGGGCTGGATAGTATTGAAGGCTGACAAGAAGTCAGCAAATCAAATCCGAGCATGAGATTTGGGGGTTTCAAGGTGTTTGTAAATAGTGTGTTTAATGACTGTGGCTCTCCCATATTCCCAACATGGTCAAATGCAGCTAGTTCAGTTGATAATAGGGTCTATATTTAAACCCTGTTATGGCAGCGGTGATTAATCATAGTTTCTCTGAGCTTTAATGTGTAGAGCCTGACAATGCCCCCTAATAATAAAATCAACAACATAACCTGTGGGATTCTTTCTTTTCTTCTTGCACGTAAAATCTCCCTCAGTCAATATGGACTGGAGCCCGTGCAACCTAAAATCGCTCAGATATTTGCTTTTTGAAGTACATGTCAGACCTACAAAACAGACCCAGGCTACCGGCTGAGATGGCCTACTTTTCTAGGGCATTATTCAAGACATCTCTCTGATACCCCCAGAAGCTCATTCATCAAACTCATGTACAAATCATGAAATGCTGTTATTGCAGGGTATATACAGTATCTGCAGACTGACTCACTGAAGGGACGGATCTCAATTTAGGTGTTTGATGTTGGCCGAGTTTGACCCTCCCTCAGCGGCGTCTCCTCCTCTCCCTTTGGCACTCTCAGCTCCGGGCAGTCCTCTGATCCAATCACATCTCGCTGGACTCTCTCTCTTTTCCTCTCTTTGCACATCTGACGGCATGTAACAGAGAAACTTACAGCCTGGTCAGTTATTCAGGAGATGCATCTCTGAATCCTCCCAAACGGTTTCTTCTGGCCTTATTTTACTGATTCGTCCGTCACTCTGTGGATGCCAAGAATTTGCCTTTTCTGGCAAGCGAAGCACTGAAGTCAACATGTTGAACCCTGCTAAGTATGTCACCCAGTTTTATAGGCTGTTATGGCTATTGACTGGGACTCAAATGCTTAAGATGCACACTGCACACCCTTGGTGAAAATGGGAGGACAAAGGTAAAGGAAGGACTTTCAATCCTTGAGACAATTGAGGTTCAGGTTTTACAAAGGTATGACTCAGTATGAAGAAAGTGTTTCTACTATTTTGTATACGTCTAAGTATGCAGGTATGACAGTTGTTTTACACCATAGTTACGGAAGTGTCCATGTCTGGTGAGAGGGCAGACATGGAGGTAATTAAGCTACCACTATCTAGGCATCCCATCTGTCTAGAGTGTGTTTTGTTGAGAATGTTTATGTCATGTTCTATTCGCCCCCTGTGGTGCTGGTAGCTGTGGCTCTGTGAGCTGTGACTGTGATGGATCACAGCAGCATGGCTCACAAGCCTGCCTCTTCACTCAGTGTGACACAGTCAATAGCCTCTGACAAATGAACGTTTACAGCTAGCTCTGTCCTGCCTCCTCACCCTCCCTCTGTAATGCACTGCTGGTATGCACGGCCATATTTGCACACCATATGGGGGTCACAGCATTGCGAATCCCCAGAAGCCTGCTAATGGGGATAGATCTGAATAACGTTGTTGTCGGGTGAAAACCTTGTCGCTCCAGTTTTGGTGATTTTTATGTTTTTACTTAAATTGAAGGATCACATGATCCACTGTGGGTTGAGAAAGTTTTATGGTCCTTGGGCTTATGAAACTCTCTCAAAACCCATCCAAATTTTTCTAAAATCCATCGTCATGTATCTAAGACTAGGGTTGTTTTTCTTAATTTTTGAAAAGTTGAATATTTCTGAGATACAAGGTTTTCACCCAACAGAAGTAATCATCTCCATCTCTTGCTTTTTCCTCATTCTCTCCCTCCTGCTCTCATATCAACAAAATGATCATTATGTCGGTCATGCTCCACCTTGAATACGATTTCATTATTCTGAAGAGCAATTACCAAAGTGAGAATTGCCAACGGTTAGATTCATATTGATTGCCTTGCTGGAGGAATACGCTGTGATTGGATGATTCAACCCCCTCCACTCCTCATTTTCTTTCCATTTTAATTTGTTCCTATGTATTTCTCTGATAGCTAAAGTCTCCAACTGTGCAGGTAAACTGTGACTGGCGTATGATTCGGTGAATTTGGCAATCTTAACAGCCAGTCTCAAAGCAAACTATTAGCACCAGTCTTTGGTAGATGGTAAGCCTGGCTCTGGGGGATATAGAGGGGGGATTTTATTTCATGGTGGAGCTGTAGAGAGCTAGAGAGAGTCTCAGGGGTGTTTCTCAATGAAATGCTCTGTGCTGCAATTTTGGGGTCTGTAGAAGATGAGAAATGTGACCCGGCGGGCTCTTGTGCTACTGTCATTGTCATGCTAATGCTCCAGCAATGACTGGCTGTGCACGTGTCATAACAGAGAGCAGGCTGTTTGGGATTTTCGTGCCGTGATGAGTATACCTTCTTGACTGATGTCTTTTCACCTTGATGCAAGCCTATTTCCCTCTTACAATTCCTGTGTGGTAAAATGCAGAGTTATAAACAGAGTATTCAGCAGTGAAGGTAGGAGGCATCCCTCCACCATTCTCCCCATACAAGGATACAGGCAGACAGGAAGCAATTGAAGACAGAGAACACAGATGGGAAAATATTTCACAGCATGGGGAGAGAGCCACTTCCAAACTTCCAAAGTGATACTTATTGTAGTGAAAGAATTGTACTACGTTTGTTTGACTGGAGACTCGAGGCTCTCAGGATTAGACAAAGTGCCCAAACAGAGCCAGAGATTTTCATCACTGTGGGTCCACTTAATAATAAAATGGACACTTAAAATGTTGGATATTACAGGCTCTCTGGTTGAGACCTAACTCAGCAAACATTTTGACATTGAATAAATGTTGAACTGATGGCCTGTTGCAATCCCATGTAAATATAGTGCCAAAAGAAAAATGTTGACGGCGTCCGTAGTCGTCTGTAGTCATCCGTACTTACTGCAGCATTTTGTGAAATCGAGACCTAAATGTCTCTCTAATATCAGTTCAAAACAGTTTCCAAATCTGTTTTAATATGAATTGTTACCGTGTCATAATATCATATTGTGAAAAATGTGTGCTTGTTTGGGTTGATATTGAACTTGCACGTCGCGGTTCATCAAATGCTTGCTGGGAAAGGTTTTTCTTATTTTTCAATAATCTGGTTCCATCTATGAATATGCACTTTGATAGAACATAACTTTTTTTATTTGTGTTTGTCTGAAATATTAAAATGTGTGTAACTGTGAGAGTGGCCGGTTTGCAGACCAGGTATTGCTTACTCCGCTCTGTGATCTTATTAATTATATATTGATCCCTGGCTTGTGTTTTAATATCCTGGTTGGCTGGCTCTCTTGACTCTTTAGTATATACGTATCAATAACTTATTTGTCTTCTAATTGCATATTGATTCAGCAAATTCATTGTGGCTGTTAGTGTAACTTTTGGGGTAAATCTCCCTTTAGACAGACAAAAAACACTGTAGCCCACTGCAGTCTTCATTTTCTTTGTGAGGTGTATGAAAACATTTATTCACCATCCAGGTGCATAATTACTATCATTAGTATACCTTTGGAGTTTGTCGAGCAGCGGGAGACGTAACCAGTTTACTATTTACACAAAAACAATGCCTGAGTAGTGGAGAATTGTAGCTGCTGAAAGCATTTGCGTTGAGGTTTCACATGCCACTAAACATGAACATCCAGCATTCTTGAGTACCTCTCTAACACCTTCCCAGACAAATTAGACACAGATCAGTAGCACTCAATGGGCCTCACCCCTGGGAAATTATCACAAGGCAATGGGCTTCTCATCTTCGTTTTATGTTCTGAGGCACAACATGAATGGAATTGAGCAGAAAAAGGAGTTTTGAGACAGTCGGTGCTCTACAATCGCCGAGCTGTGAATGATAAGTAATTTCCTTGTGGGTTTGTCAATGCACAGGAGCGGATCCCTAAGACTCCATCGAAGTGGCGTTTTCAGAGGGATGATTACACGCGGAGGATGATGGATGTGTGAGGTGTAATGCGGGAGACAGGAGGGTGTCCAAGCTGCTCAATGGCTGACGACTTGCCACTGGCGGCCATAAGCACAGCCTCATTACGCACATAGCAGGAGCTAAACTCTTTATCTTGTGGCATGAACAGTAGATAGGTGATCTCAATAGTCCTGCTCAATTAAGCAGCAACACTCACACTCCTTTTGAGGAGGAGCCCGCTAGGACTAGCAGGATTGCAAATGAGAATATCTTCAAGGAGGAAAGAGCTCAAAGTACTAAATGAAATATTGCGTAGGCTGCAGCTAACCCTGCGCTCTGACATCCCTGTGGAGGGCGACAGGCAAAAAGATGAATTTCCCTCTTGGGGAATGTCAAAATGATGTAATGATATTCAACTCATCCAGAAGTGACACTCACTTTGGAGGAAATTGTACTGTGATTCATCCCTAGTGTGAATTTAAAAAGGTCTTATTTGCATGTGATTTTGAGATGGAGCAGGCAGCCTGTGTCACTGCAATCCAGACGCACTGACCTGTTTCAAACTGTTGACCCATACTGTCCGAAGCACATTTCCTCAGCTACTACAGTTTAGTAACAGGATGAAAGAGACACACAGTAGTATTGAGCACAGTCTAAAAAAGCCAATAAAAAAATCAAATCTCCAACTCCAAGAAGGTTTGTAAAAATGTACTGTCAAACAGAGAGAAATGAATATATTGTGTGTGAAGTGCAGTTGGGGGCACAATAATCTGCACATTTTACAGCTATACAGAGTATACCCACCTCTTGGTCTGCTTAGAGTATATCCATCATCACTTAACACTGTGGCCCATTGTGGTCCATAGGTAGAGAATGGCACCGACACGGTTCACAGCTTGTTTCCCTCTGGGGAGCTCCTATCCTAAACATTTTATACACTCAGGTACTGCTATCTCTTTGGAAAAATGTGTCCACCAAATGGCATTGGCCCTATGTATACTCACCTCCTCAGTTACCACTACTGTATAAATCAGCGAGTCTTTTAGCGTGATGACAAAGCATATACACCACACAAATATAGATTTCCCATACAAAGACCCAGACTTGTTTTCTCTGAGAAACAGCCACCTCAGCCAAAACCAGCAGCAGTTTATGAGATGTATCTTTACGTGCGGTAAAGCTGGGAGAGCTCCAGGCAGTTGTCTTGCACTTCCTTTCCTCTCTGAGTACTGTCTCAAAGCAGCTGTAATTCTAGGCCTCTTACACTCTCAGCACTGTGGAGGGAGTCTACAGTCTCACCCATGTGTTTCTGACCAGTGTAGCGATGATCAGTAGAACTTTAACTGTGGCGATGCTCTTCCACTTCACAAACAGGTCTGCTAGCTCATACAGACTTGTGTGCAGTATATTACCACTCTAATTTAAGCAATACACAGTAAGACAGTGGTTATGACATCGATGTACATGTACCCAACCATCTCAGGATCTTAAAAGGGCTTGGTAAAATGTGTGCAATTGAAATAACCTTATAGTATGAAATACTGAAAAGTAAAAGCCCATTCTGAATACCTGCAGATGTATAGTGAAGACGTATCACTTGGAGTTTGAATGTTATACACCACATGAAGATACACAATGTCTGCTTTCTTAAACTATAAATGCACAAAACACTCTAGTATACAGACATTCCAAAACAGCTTTCATCTGAAAAGTTGAAATGGGCTTAAATGTTGTTGTTTTTCCTCCAAAGGATTAAGTTATTCAGATTAAATTGGGTGGCAGTAGCCTAATGGTTAGAGAATTGAGTTTGTGACCGCAAGTTCACCAGTTTGAATCCAGGACAGACTGGGGAAATCTGGGTGGGGAAAGTGAATAAGTAACACTCTCCCCTCACTCAAAAACTACTGTCAAGGAGCCCTTGATCAAGGCAACATTCCCCCAGTTGCTTCAGTGGAGCTGCTCAGTGGCCAACAGTAGAAGACTGTGGTTGAACTGGGCAGCCACCATGTGTGAGTGCCAGCTAGTTCAATCTTCCCTGGATCAATAAACGTTGACTTTCGCCATGCTGAAAATATGTAAGTGACTACATTATCCCAACACTGTATTTTGCACCTAAGAACCCTCAAGAATGCATTAGGAGAACATTTAACTCAGCAGCGATAGGTGCACAAAGACAGGCAATTACACAGCATATGTGTTGACTGGCTCTAGCATGTCAGAAATGGAGTTTCAAATGGAGTGGTGCACACCTTTCAGTTTCCCCCAGGATGCAATCTCTGTGACAGCAGAGAGAGTTGTCTATAGCATCACAGTTAGAAAGTCCTACAGAGAGAGAGAGAGAGGGAGAGAGAGAGAGAGAGAGAGAGAGAGAGAGAGAGATGGGGTTTACTAAAGATATTGACACTTGAATTGAATCTACATTGGAGACAAGTGGAATTGTTCACTTGTTTTAAGAAAAATAAGATTTTAGAAAACTAAATGACACCTTAAGATGGATATTTTTTGCAGTATGTGCAGAGTGTAAGTGGTGTCTCTTGTTTTATGCTGGCTGCACTTCCCTTCTGTTGTTGTTTTACAGTTCAGTTGTACAGCAATGACACATTTCCCCAAAAGAGATGAAGTGCTGCTACTGCTAACACTGCTGCAGACAGACAGTAAGTAACCTGTGTGGAATATTGGTAATATTGGTAGCATGTGTGTCTTCATGTGGCTTGCATGTGAAACACTTAACATAAAGAAGAGCCAGTTCTAACAAGGAATGGCCTTGTGTATATAAGCTTTGTTAGAGTGATTCCCTTTCAGAGAACTGAATATACGCTTGTATCGTCCTTCTCTCCATGCATGAATAAACCTTTGATATAGACAGAAGACTGTTGGTGTGCTTTATACAATAATTATTCAATGCAGAACTTAGGAAGATCATCATAGACATATCAATTCTTCCACAGTTAATTGGCGTCACGAACAGGATCCTCAACCCACTGACTGAAACCTGTGAGGACAGAGAAAGAGGATTGGCCAACTAAAAAAGGTAAGGCCATTAGCTTCCCCTTTGTTCTCTGTCTTACTGGGTGTTCTTGTTAAGTGATACAGGATACAGGATGAATTGTTACAATTGGCCTAGAAGTCTTCCCTCTATTATTGGGAGGGGAGCAACCCAATATGACCACTGCATACAAGTAAGAGCCTATTCTCCCTGAGTCATTTTACACAGTCTTCCCGTGCAGAGCTACATTGTATCACTCTCTCCGATGGACGCACGCCATGTCTCATCTGAGTGAGCATAATTAACACCCGGTGATAAAACGGAGCCCCAGGGGAGCTGTCCACTCACAATATATTTAATTGACCTAATGATATAAATCGTGAGTTATATCGAGCTTCCCTGACAAAAGGGTTCAATCATAAACTATTATAAAGGCACAGTCATTTTCTTTGGAACATTCATTAAATATAATGGTTCCCGGCACTGAAAACCAGGCGGGGAACTGGACACTTGCCCTCCCTCTCTCTCTGTCTCTCTCCCCCTTCTCTAACAATAACATATGTGTGTGTGTGTGTGTGTGTTTGAGTGTGTGTGATTCGATTGAGTGTGTGAATAAGCACGTCTGTGTGTACAGTATGTGTGTGTATGAGCGTGTATTTGTGTCTTTGCGTCTGCTTAAGTATCTTCTTTGTGCGCTTCTGTGTGCATCTGTAGTTCACTTGTGGGCTTGTGTGTGTGTGTGTGTGTGTGTGTGTGTGTGTGTGTGTGTGTGTGTGTGTGTGTGTGTGTGTCTTCATGCTAATAAGCCACTTGTGTCTGTCTGGAGCAGACCCACTGTACTCACCTTCCTGCCCTGGTCTGATCAGTCCTCTGACAGAGCATCACAGAGGTCAGGGCTGCTCCAGATAGGTCGCTGGCTTTCTGATCTACTGCCTTAAGCAGAGTGCACGTATGCACACACATGCATGCATATTCAAGTGCACAATTTCCACAGGCAACCCACACACACACACACACACACACACACACACACACACGCATGCCCCCACACTCAAACACATGAACACCAATGTCAACTGGCTTCCCATCTCTGCTCGTATTAAATTTACTGTAAGACACTGGTCCTCTCCTACAGATGGCTTCAGATCATTGGGAGTGTTTGCTTGTGTTGTGCAACAAGCACATTTGAAGCAGAACTTGGTCCAACTTCACCACACAACTTGTTTTAACATGACAAAAGGAATAGTGCACACTCAGGAATAGCTATTATGTTTACTAATGGTAAAATGATATATGATGTCAGAGGGGCTTTTTGAGCCACTTAGAGAGCTCTGCAACCAGATCAATAATCTAGCTTTGGTATTATTTACACTGTCCACATCTCATCTCATGTTAGGGTTAGGTTTTGTTGATCACTCATGGATAAGTGTATGTGTCTGTAGGGGCCAGCTCTCTGGGTCAAACTGCCATTTTTGTAAATTTGGTTGGGCGTAGTGGGTGTCTATTAGTGTATTGATTTTTGAGTCGTGCTGATTAAGATCATCAGCTAAATGGGTTGATAGATAGACCTGAATTTATTGACCATGAAAATAGAACAGGAAGTGCACCCTGTTATTTAGAACACAGTTCTATTCAATCTAGCTGAGGTGCATGGATTATTTACACAATGTCACTGATCACATTTTCTTGAAAACAAATCAAAGGAAGCAACATACACACTCACGCTCACACACACACACACACACACACACACACACACACACACACATGCTAGTGATGATAACAGTCTCTTCGTGCCTGTTAACATTACTAAATTATTAATTCTTACTATTTTGGATTAATTAATTTTAGACTGGATTAACAATATGACAGCAGAGAGACATGGTTAACATCATGACAAACTAACAAAGATATAAAAAAAGAGATGTTTAGATTTGCTTCACCTACAGTCTAAAAATATCTGGTTTGCATGGGAATCTATGAGAAGGATGCATGTCTCTAGCATGGTTCTCCTGTTCCTTCTTTTTCGCTCTAAGTCTGTCTCTCCGAGCGTAGCGTCGCATTGTTTATTTCAGCATCTCTGTATGCATGCCCACAGAGGCCAAACGGAGCGGAGTGATGGTAAGATCTAGTAACGTTGCGTCTTTGATTCCTGAACCTCTGCCACAGTCCTGCCAAAGCCCCGCTGTGCTTTGCTCCTGCGTCTGCCCACCTTTCCCCACCCCGTCGCAGATGAGAGAAGAATACAAATGCCTGCAGTCCCTGAAGCCCAGCCCAGCCCCCTTCCAGCATTGAAATCCCTTCAGCTACTCCCTCATCTACCCACCACCCTCTGCCTGCCTCCCTCCATCCCTGACTGCTCTCCTCCAAGGACAGGCAAAGACATTCTCCTCAGTGAGATAAGAGTGATTTCAGCCGATGCTACATGACAGAGCGCACACGCAGCCATCCGTGGCGGCTGCCCGCGGGTGCTACTGGCGGAGGTTGCTCTGAGATTGAGACTTGAATGCATACGTCTGACTCGACCAGAGACATTTCACACTGAAAACTGCCCATATCTGCCATTCTGCATCAGTGACTTGTGTCAGACATGCAGTCGAGTCTGAAGAACACAGCGTTTGAGTGCATGAGATGCTTGTCATAGTACATGTGACCCAGGTTCAGAGGCCAGCGTCTGCAGCATGAATGATATGGATGAACGGGACCTATTCTCGACTGTCTGCCAAGATATTCTCATGTGATGCATGTTGTGTATGGGTCTTAACTCGTTTTCATTTTTTAACCCGTAGCATACCAATATGTTATGTTTTTCACATGATTGATCACTTGATGCATGTTGTGTGTAGGTCTTTATGCCTTCTTTTCCTTTTCTTTTAACACATTGCAGACTAATATGTTGTTTTTCACATGCATGTATGTGCTATTGAGTTCAAGTTCATTTATTTATATAGCAACATTTTCTGCCTTGTTGTCTGCCAAAACAATTCAACAGTGGAAATATGTCTCATCTCATTGTTCGACCTGCTGAATGTACCGCATGTTGGTATAATGTATTTTAATCTACTGAATTCAATCATCTAATGACTTCAATCAGGATTTTGCACGAGGAAGACAAAAATTCTGGATGCTGTACACCTCTCTGCATCTGAGAGGTAGAAACAAGGTCTTAGATACAGCAGGTGATAGATATATGTGGACTCCAAGACCATGAATATGTGTTTGTGCCTGCAATCCTCGACAGGGAACGTGTGGGTTTCACGACCGTCATCTATGAAGTTATTTGGCTCCAGAAGGACAAAGCTGAGAGAGGTGATTAAAAAGCAGAATGGACTGTCACACCTAATAGATACAGAGGGGGTCACAGGAAATAGAAAAGGAGAGGGGGAGGAGGAAGGGAGAGGAAAGGGGAGAGGAGACAAAATGTAAAGAAAAAGAGTATTTTAGTGTGCATGTGTGTGTGTGTGTGTGTGTGTGTGTGTGTGACAGAGCGTATCCATGCATGTGTGTGTGTGTGTGTGTGTGTGTGTGTGTGTGTGTGTGTGTGTGTGTGAGAGTGCATGTGTGCGTGTGTGTGTGTGTGTGTGTGTGTGTGTGTGTGTGTGTGTGTGTGTGTGTGTGTGTGTGTGTGTGCCGTATGTGTCAGTGTGTGCACATGTTAGGGCCTGTGGAGAAATTGTAGAGTGAATGTGACTGGAGGTGTTCTTGGCTCCCCCAATTTCAGGTGTAATTACCCAGACTGAAAACGAGAGGTAAGTGGACTCGACAGAGCCCGTTAGATACAGCCTCTACCCTCCTCTTCTGTAGAATACCAGCACGCCAACCACCAAGGACAACATATACCGTGACGGTAGATACACGCCATCTGGGTACTGGCAGGGTACAGCAAACTCGCTAGTCAGCATCGCCTCCATCTCCTTTTACGCCTGATAGGATTACAATGTTATTAGTTCCTATCCTATTACAATCCGTAGGTAGGGGAAACAGTAGATATCTGAAAGTCGACATCATGACAGGCATGACAAAATAATAATTTATAATTAGATTTGATTCAATCACAATGTAAACATACTGTATCTGGTTTGGATGGGAGTCTTACAGCAAGTGTGTTGTTGTTTTCCCCCCACTGTTATCTATACAGCCCAGGGAAACATATACATCTACTACATTTTTTAAATATCAAGTTTAAAATCTGGATTTACAGTCGATTTTAGCATGAGAATATAGGGCAAACTCACCCTAAAATGTATCTTTCTGCTACAAAAGTAATGTAAGGGGGACATCAGTTC
>OMLI01089157.1:0-12138 GCA_900302605.1 Rondeletia loricata | reverse complement strand
ATCAACACCATCTGCCTGAATCCCAGCGTCCAGGCAGCCTCGCAGTTATCTCCACGCCAGCAGTTCGGAAGCTCAGATCCAGAGTTTATTCAAACCTGGATCTCTCATTAAGATAAGACAGCTGACCGCGCCAAATCTCCTGCGTACGGTTTAAGCATGAAGCCCGAGACGCTTTGGATAAAGGCTTCTGTCTTCATCCTCACCTTGCCCGCCCCGATGATCTTCTCCGCTGCGTACACGGACTCCCCACACCGGGCGCATTTCTCTGAGCCGCCGAACTTCTGGGCGTATTTGGACGGGTTGGGGTTGGTGGTGGGTCTGTGACTGTGCGTCCTAAGGAATAAGGGACAACACAATCAATCATCATTTGAAGAACTGTATTCCCAAAAAAATATTCTCATTACCTGAATTTCATCAAATATCTATAAAATCTCAAGGGTCCGGTCTGTTATCATTTTGTCAACCAAGGCCTGAAGTCACCGATGATCCAGAATACCAATTTCTTCTATCAATCATTTTGTATCATTATTTTTAGGCTTTGATGTTGCTGTCTTAACTAATGAACTAACTAATATTGAACTAACACTTACCTAAGGCAGGAAGACATGTATTCATGTTTGCTAAGCTATCAGCTAATTCAGTTCATGACAACAGTCAAGTGGACTAGAAATAAAGTCTCTCTCTCTCTCTCTCTCTCTCTCTCTCCCTCCCTCTCCCCCTCTCTCCCTCCCTCCCTCTCCCTCTCGAGCTGTGCTTATCGAAGGGGAACCGCCCGGCCCCAGCCGTCCCTCAATGGGGCCCTTTGTGTCGGAGGACAGAGAGGAGGGTCAGCGGGACCGGCCCGGTTACATAATGAACCCTTTCATAACAATAATCACCTGACGTCTCGGGAGGGTAAACAACCCTGGGTGTGTGTTTGTTTTTGTGGTTTTGTGTCACATATGGTTACACACATGTATACAAGCAGTCTCCATACGTCTGATTGGATATATTAGACAGTAAGGCCTCTTAATGACGGATCTTAACAGACGTA
Source organism: Rondeletia loricata (assembly GCA_900302605.1). Lineage (NCBI taxonomy): Eukaryota > Metazoa > Chordata > Actinopteri > Beryciformes > Rondeletiidae > Rondeletia > Rondeletia loricata. The sequence goes on along the minus strand of OMLI01089157.1, from coordinate 11,105 downwards.
TTAGACTCTTAGATCGTTATTCTGAACTTCAGCTTGAGCTTCTCTCTTCCTGGGTCTACGCCGTTCACCGAACCAGCAGGGAACCGCTACAACCGAGCTGGATTTGATAGAGGCGGATTATTTGCCAATATTCTTGTCGAGGCGTCTTTCCTCCCTCAGAGCATTGTGGTCCAGGCAGAGAGGAATGTAAACGGGATGCAGGGAGAAGGTGACGGCGAGGGAACAGCGGCGAGGGAAGGGCAGCGAGGTCGGGGTCTGACCCCAGGGAGACGGGAGGCCTACCATCCAGGGCGGAGGGTGTTTGGTGCTCAGTTTTGGGTCAGCAAGCATCCGCAACTGCTGAAGTGTCCTTGAGCAAGACACTAAATCCCTACCAGCTCCAGCTCTGTAGCTGAGCCTGACCTCTGACCTGAGGGGGGGAGAAACTCCTTATGGGCATCAGTATCAGTAAGGCCCTTATCTAAAGTGACTTACAATGACCAGGTAGGGGTTTAGTGTCTTGCTTGAGGTCCCTTTGACCGGACATATGGTTGTTTATGGACACAGTGAACCTGTGACCTTTCAATTACAGGGCAGTCTCTCTAACCACTAGGCCACCCTGCCGCCACTCAACCAGCCATTCCCGGAGAGTAGACGCACTGAAATACAGCATCGTGCAATCCTCATTTTCAACTACAGCGGGCAACGAAGATCCACCATGGATGGAAACGCCGTCTAAAGCCGAATAAAATAAAAGAAGATTGGTACGGAGATCTGGTGTGCGGGCTGGAGCCCCGAGGTAAACCGTACGTAACGCTCTGCCGTCATTCACCAGGCCCCACTCACTCTTCCGGTTTGATTCCCAGCCTCTCTCCTCGGTCCATGGAGAGCGTTCCCGCTCCCTGGCCGTAGCCGTAGCCTTTCGGGCCGTACTTCTTCCCGTAGCACGACTTGCAGTAGATCTCCTGGTCGTGGATCGCCAGCGTCGTGCTGTCTAACCCCTTCCTGCAGACCACTGGGAGGGGTGGAGGGAGGGGGGAGACAGGGAGAGAGAGAGAGACAGACAGTTATCCGAGTGTAACAGTATCACCTTTTCTGATAGCCAACAGATATCTCATTGTGATCTTTTTGTGAATAGCTGCTCCTCGTTCCAGGAAGACATGAGACGAGGCAGTGTGAGGTCAAATTAAAAAGCATAAACATGTTTTTATAACTAACTCCCATTCTTCATTTGTGTCCCGGTTTAAGTCTTACCAGGGAAAACACACGATCTCGCAACAGGCATCATCTTTGTGTCTCCGTCATTTCTCTTTTTTCTTTTCGGTCAGATGTCTTTAAAGCCCCTTGGGGTTTCTTTGTCTCACCCGCACATGTTTTATTTCCCCTGGTATTTCCTTCCCCCCCCCAGTTTTTCCTAGCGGCGGGTTTGTACATTTTCTGTTTCTTCTCCAAAACTAAACTGAAACGATCAAAGCTGCACTAGGCAAGATCTTTCTGTACAAATGATCTCATCAGCCTATGGCGTCTCATCCCCATAACTTGAGATGCCATAGATTCGCCCAATTTGTCCAAATGAAATTCTGGTGTCGGCGGGAAAATCATCTCCGCACACAGGAAGTGATGAATCAAAGGCGCAAAATACTAAAGCAGCAAGCGCTCCGTCCAGAGAAAGCTGGACTCCCCAACGTTAGATCAGCGTTGAGCGTAAATGACCGAACAAAATTAAGCCGTATGCAGCGGCGTGTTCGACTGCGTTTCTATTTCGACTTTGTTGCGAGTACACAGCTGCCTTTTAATACGGCGAAATGAAAAGGCGGCGAATGTCAGAGAAGGTCAAACCGAGAAACCGGGGAGAAAAGGGCGAAGGTGAGGCGAGGACGCCGAGTCCCTTCGCTCATCATCTCTTCAGTGGGAGCGTCGGACAAGGCAGCCTTTGTAAAGGGAACCGCTGGAAAAAAAGAAACTCCTCTTTTGTGGCTCAGATTGCTTTGGTCTTTCTCTTGATCTCTTGCTAAATGAAAGCGTTTGTATTGTCCTGCGGTTTCCAGGCGAGGTCTTCTTCGCTGAAACATCTTCACTGACATTTCAAGGACGGTTCCGCGAACGCACAACGCGGCGTGAACTCTGACCAACCGTTGGCCAGTGAGAAAAACGTCAATACCAGCTCTGTTGGGACGAGCTGCAGCTCAGATGGGTGAAACTCTACTGACTTGTCCCTTCATGGTTCCTGTTTCACGGTTCCTATCTGATGTTACATTATGAAACTTAGGCTTAATCTTAGTCCCAGAAATCTGTCTTTTACAGTTGTGGTATGAAGACAGCAGCACTTACTGCAGAGGAAACAGCACTTGTGGAAACTGTTTCCATCACACTGCACTTCCTCGGCGTGGTACACCGTCCCTCGGCACGCTGCGCACTTGTTGCCGCCTCCCCAGTTTGGCATCGTGTCGGTTTCTAAAAGGGAGACAGAGGGGAAGATCAATAAAACGATCAATAAAGGATCAGAGTGAACGCACGAAAAGTTACAGGATCAGTCCTGCTGTCGGCCTCTGATTGGGAGAAATTGGAGGTTAACTGCCTTGCACAAGGGCACATCATCAGTAGTAGGGATTCAACCCGACGACCTTAAAGTCACAAGCCTACTCTAACCTGTAGGCCAGTAGTTTTTAAATCATGTGCAGTTGTGATTCGGGTTAAACCGATGTGGGTTTAAGGCCAATAGCTTCCTCCCTGACTACAGCTACATAAGAACAGTCTATAAATTCATTTAATTGTTCGGTAACGTATTTCTTCATTAAATGGCAGGAAGTGAGTTCCACCTACCGGTGAATAGGTGTGGGTTTTAGTGTCTGATGACGGTCTAAATGCTGTTTCAGAGGCTTTTCCACCCTGACAGGAATGAACATATGCAAAATATCGGCTATCGGCAGCTCCGATACAAGACTATCAGTATTCAAAAACCTGTATCAGTCGAACCCTCGCACAACGGCACACGGGTGAAAGCTACCGCCGCCCTAAAAGATGTGAAAGGCGGTCGGACTGAACAACGGGACAGACTTAATACCCGGAGGAATGCCTCTGAGCTTTGTCCTTCAAGGGCCGCAGGATACGAACCCAAAACTGCAAAAAAACAAGTGCGAGTTGGTAAACACCGCTGTGACGGAGCCCGCATGACACACCCAGGCCCTCCCTGACTCACTCATGCTTTTTGTAATTACAGACCTGGGGGCCACTGAAACTGCTCAGAGAGTGAGATTTGAGTTTTCAAAAGGGGACGAATATAACAACACCCATTTTAAGACAGACGCTGGTCCCCGCAAACCATATCACACTTTCAGAGAATTGAAAAAGTGCCTTAAGTTTTCATTAATGAAATACAAAACACACAAAGCAGTAGAACGTATTAATCTTGTGAGCCATGAAGCCCCTCCTCCTCCCAGCTGGATTACAGACTGCGGGACGAGCCCAAACATGAGAGGGGATCAAAAGAAGACTAAAATTACCCTTTAGGTTCCCTTAGAGCTGCGGTGTGTTGAGGAATATGTTGCTGGGTTTGTTATACATAAGACTAGTCAGTGTGGAAATAAGTAAGATGATATGTAAGATGGTATAAGTAGGCTGGGATTTGGATGAAATCACGTATTATAAGTAGTAATAGTAGTATTACTATTACGGTTCAACCGGTTTTTGAAGGCCGACACCGATATGATACCTCTGACCCTTGACCTCCTCACTATTGGTTGCTTGTAATGTTGGTGATCCAGGAATCACATTGGTTCAGCTTCAGGTACATCAGGTGAATGTAAATGAATATAAATTTCATCTTCTCCAGGTTTTGAATAGTTTAGGAATTTGATTAAACCTCTGAAAAAGGAAATGTGTCGCAATTCACATATTATGACACGTTATAGCTGTAAACTCGATATGTCAGTGTAATATCTGTTGTTAAAGTAAATGTAAAATGTAAATTAATGATTTATGTGGCTTCAGTCTAGTGATATGAAATCATATTAAAAACAGAAAACAGTGTAAATCTGTTGGCGCTTCACTTGACACTGATAACACAGTAAATGTTGTTAAATTAATTGAGCTTGTTTTCTATGGCTGCCCACCGATGAGAAGGTTTTATACAAATGTTCTTGGGCATTGCTTAATTGAGTGTTTTTAACTGTTGAGTATATTGAATATTATCTACTAAGTGCATTGTTGGGATTAATGTTGTGGTTAATCTCAAAGTGAGGTGTTTTCTTGCGCGTTACTCCGCCTCACGGTTCGGGTTTTATTCGGTTTCTGTGTAACTTCACACTAAACTCCTCATTTGATGACGAAGCTGAAGTTAGCTCCAGATTCGTAGCTCTTTATTCGCGGTTAGTGATGTGCAGTCCGGGAACGACTCGATTTTTTCGAACGTTTTTTTGTTTTTTATGACAAACTGGGAATGCTTTGTTGCCACTGGTACTGCAACATGTTTATTGATCAAAACCAATGTATTTTTCACAGAACTTGAATGGATAAAACGGTCCTTCCACTGTTTGCCATGGTAATTTGGCTAGCACAGCATAAAATAGCGTTAGGGTTAGTTGCTATGGTGACAACGCAAGTCTGGGCATTAAGGCCGTAAAGTCTGTCACACTTACTTGAGAACTGGTCAGATGTATCTGTTGCACGAGTGCTTAGAAAACTGTCAAAACTCAACTGAAAGCTAACATTAGCGACGAGGTTATCGTAGCATTATCAAAGATTGCACTTCTCTCGCTAGCTCTTCTAGTCAACATTAGCATATTAGCAATCCATGGCAGCAAGGCGACGGATAAGGTCCTTTGGTCCTTGCTGCAAAACCTCTCGCCTCAGCAAATTGCCGTAAGTCGGTTTATGCGGAAGCTAGCCCAATGGAACACATCATCCCGACCATCCGGGAACATTGATTTGAATGGGAATGACCGTTCTATCCATTCAAGTTCTGTGGTATTTTTTAACTATTCAGTGCTATGCTATCTAGACCATGTCAAGAACTGTCCTCCAACGTAGGATTCAGCCTGGCACCACTGGGTTTTCATACCTAAAATCAATGTCAAACACGGCTCTGTGAGCTTTTTCAGTCCAGTTTTTCATGGGTTAAATTATCTTGGGCCGCGCACAACACACATGTTCTAGACTAAATAGGACATAGACTCTCTGATAATTATGTTTTGAGCCTGGCCCAAAGAAGCCTTCATGATCTAATGACAGCTGAAAAGCCAGCTCCTTATTCGCCTTTTCAGACAGAAAAATAATGGGTTGAGTTGGGTCTCGATTCACAGGTTTAGGGCTGATTTAGAGCCTTTATTCACTTTGGGCCACCCATATCAATGTTCACACAAATTAACCATCTCATGTAGTGGCCCGCCACACAGGATTCAGCCTGGCCCAAATGGGTTTTCATACTCAAAGTGGGTGTAAAAAATGGCTTCTTCTTCTATCTTGGGCCACCCATAAAACACATGTTCTAGACTAAATAGGACATAGACTATCTGGCCCAAAGCAGTTTTCATGGTCTAATCGACACCTGAAAAGCCAGACAAATAATGGCTAAGAATTGGGGTTCGGCCTGAAAAAGCTGTGGTTAATATGTGTGAACATTAATATGGGTGGCCCTAAGAGAATAAAGGCCCTAAACCTGCTAATCGAGACCCACTTCTTTTGTCTGAAAAGGCGAATAAGGAGCTGGCTTTTCAGCTGTCGATTAGATCATGAAAGCTTCTTTGGGCCAGGCTCAAAACATCATTATCAGAGAGTCTATGTTCTATTTAGTATAGAACATGAGTGTTATGCGTGGCCCAATATAATTTAACCCATGAAAAGCTGACCTGAAAAGACTTATAGAGCCATTTTTACCATCCATTTGAAGTATGAAAACCCATTGTGCCAGGCTGAATCCTATGCTGGGGGACAGTTCTTGACATGATTTATATGGCATAACACTGAATAGTTTAAAAATACATTGGTTTTGATCAATAAACATGTTGCAGTACCAGTGGCAATGAAGCATTCCCAGTTTGTCATAAAAATTAAAAAAACAACGTTCGAAAAAATCGAGTCGTTCTCAAGCTGCACATCGCTAGCCGCGAATAAGGAGCTACGAATCGGGAGCTAACTTCAGCTTCGTCATACAATTGTCATCAAGGTGAGAAACACAGAAACATCATGATTTTTAATATAATTTGTAATAAAAACTAATAAAACGTGTCTCCGTGGAAACCGACTTCATCCGATAAGACTGTTAAGAAAAACTGAAAAAATCTGAAATGTTTCAACATAAATCTACACGATTTTACAAAGTAGTGTGTTAATTGAACAATCTGCTTTATTAACGTGAGAAATTACCTTTTTTCCAGAAATGTCCAGGTAAATTCCAGAAGTCTAAATGGGTAAACTCCAGCAAAATGTGTTCAGTGTATCCAGACGGCTCTGCAGAGACTTTACTACTGACTGGGATGACAATCACTGTAATAGTTTCAGTGGAAAGGAGTGGTTTCAACGGAGGGGGCGTGAACTCAACACCGCTGCCTTCAAGTACTGTCGGAAATGTTGGAATTCCGAGTCATACGCTCAGATTGGAGTTATACAAACATTTCTCCGATACGCGAATGGCCGAGATGTGACGTTTAGGGGGCGGAGGGCATTGAATCAGTGTCAACAACTGAGGGTAAAAATTCTCTATTTTCATCATTATATGTTACTGTTTGGCATTCAGTGTAAATAAATATGTATGTCTCTTTTTGTTCTCTGTTGGACTCTTAGTTGCATTTTGTTGTTGTTGCTTTTCTCCTCTTCATCCTGCTGCTGCAGCACAAAGTGTCTCTCTGTCCATTTTGTTATTATTTCTGACAAAAAGGCACTTGAATGTGTGACAAGTCGTATTTATGACTGGTTCACTCAGAAGTCGGAGCTCACGAGGATCACTTGAACGCAGCACATGCTTTGCCCTCAGCCAACCTTACAGTTAGGGTCAGGTTGCACCGAGGTTTGTGTTTGTGTTGTACCCTTCCCCACTATGGGGTCATTTAATTTGTGACTAAAAGCATAGACATCTGACACAAGATCCTTCATTAACACTCGTTCTGCTTTAAACCAGTTTGCAGTGCGGCCTCAGAAACAAACTACTACTCTGAGTCAGATTTACTCCCAAGAGACGAACGAGATGAACGCTTTCCCACAAAGCATTGGGTCATATTGGCCTGTAATGTATAATGTAAACGTATCAGCCTCCCCTCACATACCACTCTGTCACCAGCTTTGATAAATCCTCTTTGGTTCAGGGAGTTGTGGAGATGAGAAGTCGAATCAGAAGAGGTCGACTCCCAAATCTGAGTTTCAACACTAAGCAGACCGGCTCAGTCTGCCTGCCGACGTCAGAAGGAGTCTCTCTGTTTACCTTGAACGCATCATAACTGTATTTAATCAGCAGTGACTCTTGCTTTAAAAAAATCTTTTATCTCAGGAAGACGAGATGAATGACGGGGTGAGTTCAGGGAACGTGGGACGTAATAAAAGTGGGACACGTAAGTGACACTCAACATGACTCTTTCTGACCCGTAGCAGCGAAACCACGAGACCACGATGAGCTGACATCATCGGTGTGACGTCATCGAGAGGGGCGGTTATACAGTTAAACAGTCTTGTAGATAAGAACCGGAATTTGGGGAGGTTTGCATCCTTTCCTCTGTGATTCTCTCAGGTTTTGCTTTGCCAGATTGGACCCAAAAACTGATATCAAAGGAAAAAGACAGCAAAGGGTTAAGACTTTCATTTCATGACCTCCACTGACCTGAGAACAGTCTTCAGCCAGCCTCCTGGAAGGGGTTTGTTGCCCCAAACTGAGAGAAGCTCAGTCTGTCTTAGGAGAGGTGCTGCTGCCCCCTACAGGTGGGTTAGCCTAGTGGCGTCATGGTGACTTAAGAATCTCACAATAGCTACAATAATGAAGATGATGATTTTTTGTAAAATGTTAAATCTCTTGTCTACTCTATTGTTTCCTGTCTTATTCTTTGCTGCTGCAATGAACCAGTTTCCCTTCAACTTCATTTGATCTCACCTGCTCACTCTTTGTAAGTAATAATTGATCATGGATTTTACATGGTTCCTAATGCCAGAGCCTTCTGCAGGTATAGCAAATAATAAAGTGTCATTCAGAGAGAAGTTCTGAGGAGAAACAGAGAAAAGCTGATAAAGAACAGATGGAAACATGTAGAGCTGCTGATCGTTTGGGCCTTTCATGGTCAAACAGGCCTGATGAGGAGAGACGGACTGCAGTGATGTTGAATGAATGGAAACAACTGGGGTGTGTTTCTCTTCTGATTCCTCCTCAGGTATAATCACAGAGCATCATCTGCTCATTAATAATTCATCACATCAGATTTGCATGACATTGTGTTGTGCTGTCAGACGTGATGTTCTCAAACTGTAAACCTCAGCATGTTTTCAGCTGAATTTCCCCCCCATATTGTGAATATTGGTATTACTTTACAGTAGTAGTAGTGTGCATTTGAATAACAATCCTAGTTGTTGTTTTAGGCAGATCAGTGTGTTTTAGGCAGATCAGTGTGTTTGTCCACAGCACACTTGGCTAAACATCGGATCTATATCGTGCTAATTTGCCCATCTGCTGAGGTTTACAATGTCATGAATGCCTGCAAAGCTCCAAACATCGATCTATCAGCAGTATCCACAACTCAGTTTTAGTGCTACTAATATATATGTCCTGACAGATGGTGTGTGTGTGTGTGTAACTCCTTGCTCACCCTGAGATCAGCTGTTACTCTCAGATGGAAGACAGATGCACGTGTTGCAGATGAAGCAGTGATTGTTATGCTATATCAATACCCTGATCGGGTCCATCTTCATGTTTGAGCGCTGGGTTTCATGTGTACAGCTCTGCTCAGACCGGTTTGCAGCAGCATGAATGCAGCACTGATTCAGTGTGTGGCATCTGACCACATTAGGACGCTTGGCTCCCATCTGCTGGACCATTCTGAATTGGACTCTGAATTATTGGTGGCATCTGTAAATCTGTAAACTGCAGCCATCTGTGAATCTGTCAACATTTGAACTGCCATCCTACTGGGAATGTTATTTTGGACATTGTGGAGTAACATATTAACATTGTATTAGCACCATAGAGATGCTCCATCTTGAATTTTGTTTGCATGCATATCATGTAGCACTGTTTACACTTTGTTCACTGACCTACAAGTCTGTTCTTCGCTGCTAATGACCCAGCCTCCCCTCAGATCAATAACTAACTTCATCCTATCGTATCGTAATCAGCCAATAGCACTCAAGTGTGACAGCAGTGAGGATGTATTTGTTCTTTTGTCTCTTGAGGGTGAAATAATGGATGGAAATATTCTCACACATTTAAACACCGGTCAGCGTTATGTACTTTTTAATTACAAAGTGTGTGAAAGTCATACAGAAGAAAACCAGTTTGGCCCATAACTACCTATAGAGCCTCGCTACAGTGAAGTTCTGACACAACTATTCAAACTAGCAGTGCAATAATCATTATTTCCAAAAAAGACAGTAAAGCAGCATTAAACATTATGCATATGAAGGCATTAAATGACATTGTATGAATACAATATACAAAAATAATCACTTGACATAAAACTGTACATTAATAACATCCACTGGTCACAGTGGACGATCCGCAGCCTTTGGCTAAGCTATCCTGAATTATTCCCAGAATGATTTTGAAAGTGGCTTCTCCTAGAGGTTAGAGAAGTGGGCTTGTGACCGGAAGGTTGCCGGTACGAATCCCTGGACCACCTGGGAGAGTAAATGAGGAACACGCTCAACAAAGTGCCCTTAAGCAAGGCACTGAACCCCCAGCCGCTCCAGGCCAGCAGCACCGGGCCGCTCCCAGGTGGGAATGTGTGACTGTATGAATGTGAAGAAGGGAGCTGCCGAAAAAGACCCAACAAACTCGAGTCTACTTTCCCTGGATAAATAATGGATCAAACAAAACACAAATCTTTACAGTACTCTGATATCTCTCCAGAATTCACCTCTGGTAAAGTCTCACGCAGGTTATTCAAGTATCTGAGCGTCATCAAACGTCACGTTGTCCTTTAGTCGTCTGGGACAGAGCTGACGGTTTGGTGTTCACCGTAAAGCACAATGGCATCAGTCACTGAATGCGTCCGATGTGCGTCAAGTAGTTCAGAAGCCGCTCCTCCAGACGGCTGCACCACGGTAAACTTAAGGCTTTAGTGATATTTCTCCTCACAGTTAACGTCTGAAATGAGCCGGGGGAGGATCGTCTGCTACCTGTGATCAGCAGCTACACTTTCTCTTTCCTCGATACTGTAACAAAACCTGAAGGGGCGAAAGACAATCGCTTCAAAATGAGACGTACATTCTTCAAATACGTAGTGCTAAAAAGTCATGTTCCATTACAGTCCCTGTAATCGACATATATTAGCTAAAATATAAATAGCAATTGGGCTATAATACAATCAATGGGGAATTAGGTGGCTGGATTATGTTTGGGAAGGGAGAGGGGGGTTAAGGCTCAAAAAACTAAATACGGTAGTGACCAACTCCCACCACAGGAGGGCACCGTTACATCGGCAATACTGCTTCACTGATTTCATTTCGACAGCTAGTGTCCCATAATATAACCACGAGGCACATTTGAACAGTTGCCATACCGACCAGCGTCCAAAGAGTTCATTTCAAAATGAGACATCCACCAGGAAACTGACGTCTGCTCTCAAAGCATTAAAGCACATAATGGGTTTCTATTAAAGTTAAGAGACATCTTAAGATCGTTGCTTACAAAATAGTTCTGTTCGCAAGGGAAGAATCATCTGCAGAAATATTGAGTGAAACATTTCAGGTAACAATGCTTTCCCAAAATGGATACGCATTGCATTTGGGAAGGAAACCCTTAATTTATTCACTGATAAACGAACATAAAGCACCAACGCTTTGAAACACGTCACAAAAACAAAACACTAACACCTGAGTGTTATCGTGTCAGAGATCGCTCCGACCAGCCTGGTTAGCAGCATGTTTACAGGGCATGCACCGTTTCCTGACCATTTCACATCAAACGCCACGTGGAGCGGCAACAGCACGTTCGC
>OMLI01089147.1:0-10271 GCA_900302605.1 Rondeletia loricata | reverse complement strand
CGATATTGATAGAGAGAGATAAAGATAAGCACAGAGAGTGATTGCACTTTTACCTTCACATTCATCACCCTGTTCATAGAGCACTAACTGGCCCTAACCTACAGTCATTAGTTGCCAGAGAGCTCTGGGATATGACTACAGTAATAGCCTGTCTAGATGTTGTATTTATGAGGTGCCATCAAAACAATGGCATTTATCTAACCACTCGGATCATACACTTTCATCACTTTTATCGCTATGTCTTCCACCATGTGTAGGCGTGTGTGCGTGTGTGTGTGTGCTCAAACACCATGACCCATACTTTTGCAGGAGTGAGGAAAGATCACTCTGTCCACTATGAGGCGGTTAATGCCCCTTAAAGTTCAGCCAAATCCTGAGGTCAACAGCCATGTTTCTGTTAGACTGTTTGTCTGTCTGACCCTCTTTCTATTCATCTGCCTTACTGTCTTCAGTTAGTCTGTCTTAGTCTTACTGTCTGTCTTATTTTTGCGTGTCTGCCAGTCTGTCTGCCTGTAAACTGTTGAGCCCATAGAGGTTTGGAGAATGTAGGAAGTTGTACGGTCAGGATCTGGACCATTTCTCCATGCTGAAAGATGAGTGTACGCAAATAAATACACAGAAATAAACACACACTCAAATGCTGCCTACGGGCTTTGCAGTGGCAATGCTTCAGAACTCAACTACTCTTTGAACTGCATCATAACTGGGATTTAAGAAAGGGTACAATGAATGAGAGTACAGAAATAAACAAAGAAGGATTTGACTGAAGTATTTTGTCTGTGCATGGGAAAGGGAAGCCAAAGAGAGCAAAGCGGTACTGGGCTTTGATAAGAGGGTTGAGGGAGTTGCTAGAGTGTGTGAGTGTGTGTGGGAGATAGTTTGGGGAGGGCTAGAGTGCCAGGCGATGCAGGAGGGAGAGAGGGTGCGTCTGGAAAGCATCAAGCTATAGCTCAGTATATGTGCGTGTGTGTGTGTGTGTGCATGTGTGTTGTTTTCCTTCTCTGGTCTCTGGCTTGTTAACCTCCAGGTCACAGGCAGCTTCAGGTGATGAAGTCAATGCCTGGCACATAGCATGGGAATAATGATCTCTTCCTTAGCGAGTACATGCTCATGAATAAGCACACAAAACACACACACATACACAGAAACATACATATGTGTTCATGGCCTCCTCTTGCTATTCCTGCCACGCCAAACATCCTTAACACGTTCTACTTGTGCCTAAGTTTGCGAATGCTGAGCACAGTAAAATGAATATTGCCATACTGACTATACGACAGCTAACTTATCTAGCTGTTGCATATGCTTCCCTGGTTATCACTTGTTAGGAGAACTGGAGCCTGGTTTGTCTGAGGGGAAATCCTCTCCTTCTCTGAGATAAGACATGTTAGAGCTCCGTCACATCAATGCAACATTGTTTGGTTGGGGGGGCTCGGCTTTCAGATGAATGTTCATGTCTTTGTTCAGCGGTTGAGTGTGTTTGTGTGCGTGTTGTGTGTGTGTGTGTGAGAGAGAGAGACCAGCAGCTGGTATTGTGTTGCCCTGTGAGACTTGGCCAGGGCTGGTGTTATATTACATGTACATGGCTAGTGTTGACTAGGCGAGGTGGGGTGAGTTGGCTTGATAGCGAAGTAGTGAGGGGTGACAGATGAGCGGGTGTGGGTTGGTACCAGGCAATTAAGCCAGTGTCTGACACCCAAAGTGCCTCACGAGCTCTGGCACAGGCTATTGGAGTGTGGAATTTGAGAAATGCATTTGATCAGTACGGTGTGTCTATGTGGGTGTTACGTTGGATGACTCCTGGGGACAAAGCAGCCACCAGAGAAGAAGGCTAGAAAACAGAGAATGGATTAAGAGGGCAAGGGGGGGTAAAGGGGTTTGAGTGTTTTACCTCATAAATACATGTGCTTTCATCACACATTTGACATTTGAGAACATATCAGCATTGTCAAGCATTGTTGTCAACAAGAACTTAGTGAGCAACTGATTAAAAAAGTACAACCCTCCCAATTCAGATTGTCTGGACAACAGACGTGAACTGGGGGAGGGTCCTATGATATTTTATCTGGCCCTGCTCACACTATGCCTCCCTCCACACTCAAAGGGAATCCCATCTTTTGTCTTTGACCTCAGCATTCCTGAGTGAATTCCAGGCCTGTGTGTGTGTGTGTGTGTGTGTGTGTGTGTGTGTGTGTGTGTGTGTGTTCACCTTCAGACTACTTAAAGGAATTAATATGATCCTCAGCCATGCAGTTTTGAGGGTTGAATAACTTAAAGAGGAAACCTATACCTTGGTTCTGGCTTCAGTGTCTCATCTACAGTTACTGCCAACCTGCTTAGATGAGTTTCTCAGGCAGAGTTTACTACTGATGAAAAGGGAGGGCCAGTTCGTATGTACAAAGGCCCATGTATATTTATTCAGTTAATTTAATTTAGTTTTTATTCAGGTGAACTGAAATGAAATAAATGTAGGTGAATTTATCTTTCTCACGCAAAATACATGATTGTCATTAATCTTGTATTCTGCTAAGCATTAACATTCCAGTCTGAATTATCTGTCGTTGTCTATGCTGTGTTGGAGAAATTACTCCCAATTGGTTATTTACCAGACTATTGACACCTTCACAATAGTAGAACTTCAATAACTTCCTGAAATTACTATCCTAAAAGTAGCTTGTCAAACTAACACTGCTTTGAAATAGTAGTTCCACTACATCCAAACTACATTTGCTTTGTTTCTAGGGCATATGTTTGTTTGTTTCTATACCTTATTCTACTTCATGACATCCTGCAAGGCTGTTCTAGAGGCTTTACTCCCACAATAACCTTCATAGCCCACGCTATTTGGATTTGGATAGTGAGGGAAAACCCCATCTGGGCTACAACTGCCCTTTTGGAATATAAACAAATATTTGTTTTATCCTTTCATCCTCGAGGCGTACAGCTAGGAGGTTTCACCTGGACAATGGCACACTGGCACTGAAAAGTCCTCGACATCAGTGAGTGATAGACACGGAGAGAGAACAAAACAAGAAATAATGATTATCCATTTAAATCTGCATTAAGACAATTAATTAAACAGTCAGGACATTAATCTATAAAGTTGAGTGGACAAAAGGAGAAAAAAAGACAAGGTAAAAGGGGGAGGTTTTGCACCCACATACCTCAACAATATGGCAAAAAGCAGTGAACAGCTTAACAACTACACTTGAATTTGCCTAGCCTACTACTAAACTAATGCAAAATGTAGATAAACTGGTAGTTAGCACTCCCTAACACTGTGTCTTGGTATGTTGTGAACAGGCTGGTGCTTTCAGGTGTATGGCGGTCACAGGACGCCATCAGTGGATCTATTACTGTGCATGTACCGCCACCTATTGACAGAAGATAGTACTGCAGCAACAGCAGTATTCTGGTATACAGAGTTGGGATTGTGGGAGAAGGACACCTAGCGGAAAAGCAGCAAAAGTCATAGCAGAAAGTAGCAATAGGGTAAGCAGAAGTGTAATAATAAAATTGTATTAGGGTTCGGTGTATGTATGGCAGGATCTCAAATCTGATCTGTTCATTACATTGTTATTCTATGTTCTTAATGGTCCTGAACTTAAACCTGATAACATAACTACCTGAGGTGTAGCTCATTTTGAGAATACCTTATGTCCTCTTTTGTTATCATTAAGAAGTGATTGGAGTAGAGAGAGGTAGCAGCCGTATAACTGCAGCTAAGAACGTTGACAAGTCATTGACTAATGAAGAGGAGGACTGATACCATATTATTTCAATATAAGGTAGTATGCTTTTTGTAGGATAAAGGCATCTATGGCCTGACAAACACCGTAAAATGATCAAAGATTCATAGGACATGTTACAAAGGTGTTTATTCATTGAAAGTAAGCAAGGCACTGTACAGTGATACTATAAATATCACTGGTCCATTGCTGGACGCATTACATGACTAGAAATGTACAATTTGATGAAAACACAAGTCACAGTGTCAGATAAGTGCATCTATACAGTCTGTAAGTTCTACGTATGAGCTATTATCCAAATATTGTTAGATCAAATAGCAGTAAACTAGAGTGGGATGTACTCCTTGGTAAACTTATCAGTAAGAGTGTCTCTCTTCAGGGCTGGGTGTAGCGCAGGTATTTCTTCCCAGAAGGCACCTCTTTAGTGGTCACACCATTGGGGAAGAGGGCTGTGGCTTCGGCGTCAGAGAGAGAGGGAATGACCATGACTTTGTCACCAGGCTGAAAGAGACATGAGAGCAGAGAAGTGTGTTTTGGAGGTGGGATGTATTTCTGACGACAGTCTAGAGGAAGCCATCTTTGTGATGGTACTCAAGTACCGGCCTCTCATGGCTTCTATCCCACAGCTTGTCATCTACATGATGTATAAGGTTCTGCTTTTTCTATCCTTAGTGACAGCTTGAATGTTATTTACGTGCTTGATGTGTGTTCAAGTGATGTATCTGTGATAATGTCATCTGTCTGTAAAAAGTGCTGTGCATCCATTTTTGTTTCCTGACCATTTATCACCTGGGACCCGTTTCTCGTACGTGGTTCAACTAAGTCGAGCTAATGTCCTATTAGCCATCTTAAATTAACCCGATGATTGAAGTCAAGCTATCTCTGTTCCTCAAAGGCTGATTCGTGCAAAAACAGTCTCGTTAACTCAAACCAGACTTCAGTAATCAGTGCACGTGCACGTTCTACTTTAAAAGGGGGAAGCCTGACTTATGTCAAGTTATCCTGAAAGTTATCCGGCTAACTCAGTTAGCCACGTACGAGGAACGGGTCCCTGGGCTGCTGATTGGTGTGAATAAATGGTTTAAGTGTGTACCTTCCAGTCGACGGGAGTGGCAACCTTCTTCTGTGCGGTGAGCTGCAGAGAGTCGATAACTCGGAGCAACTCATCAAAGTTCCTTCCTGTGGTGGCAGGGTAGAGGATGGACAGCTTCAGCTTCTTGTCTGGGCCAATCACAAAGACCTGGAGGAGGGTGAGAGGAGATGGGTTCAGCAAAACACAGAATAAGCTTCAGTTTTTCTAATAAGCTTCAGTGTTTCCTATGCAAAAAGTGTGCAAGTGTGCTTCCATAGCCAGCTTTGCTGTTCATTCATAGTATTCTGATGATAAATACTTTCCAGTGTCTGAAATTAACTTTCTGGCTCACCAGAAAGGGCTGGTAAACCAAAATAAATGTACCTGCCAAGAATAATTTCTACCGACCAAATTAAATAATATACATTTTTCATAGAAATATGTCACACGACCCGTTTTCAATGCTATTTCATGTAAAGAATCAGGAACTGTGTGAGTAGATTTAGTTTCAATTTAAAACTTGCTCACTCACTTACACAGTGGATGTTTTTTGTCCTCACACCTGCTATGTGTCGCCACATAGGAATAACGTAGAATTGCAACAAACGTTAGGCCAGTTAACTATCCAGGCAGCGGAGAAACAGGAGGAAAAGTTTGCATTAGTTTAGAAGCTACCACTTTGTGTATAGCCAGCCTAACAGGCAGCCAATCAACAGCCTGTTTGATACAGAGTCATCATTTTGTTGTGATTTGATTGGCTCACGGTCAGAGAGAATGTACAGTGGTCAGCAGGGGCAAGGTTTGAGAACAGGCAAAGACCAAAGACTGTTACCGGCCAGAAAGTTACCGGCCAGTGTGGTGGGTGACCCTTACGGATTTATCTGCAGAAGACACATTTTACCGCCATTGGCAGGTGTTAATTCTGGACCCTAATACTGTCCATTGGCTGTTGTGGTTGTTTGATTACAATCACCTGCTGTTCGCCTACCAAGATGGCAGTGTGGTGATATAATACTATGTCCAGCACTGATAAAGGGTCAATTTGTGTGTGTGTGTGTGTGTGTGTGTGTGTGTGTGTGTGTGTGTGTGTGTGTGTGTGTCAGTGAATGAGAAAGGGAGGACGGGGCTCTTACACAGCGAGCAGTGAGGGGCATCCCGTCCTTGTCTAGCTCATCGGGGTCCAGCATGCCCAGCTGGACTGACAGCTCTCTCTTGTCATCAGCGATGATGGGGAAGGGCAGACAGCTTTCAGCCTCCTCCTCACTGTTAAAAGCCATCACATCCTATACAGGGGGACAGGGCGCATGATTTCAGACACAATTTAATCTCTAAACCTTTGCTCAGTGGGTGTGTGTGATCAAAGTAACACACTTGCATCTCAAGTTAATAATTCTCGCCATCTTTATGGACATCTCCATCCTTGCAGCAGAGGTCTTGTCTGATAAGATACAGAGGTTTGATAAGAGTTGGCTGTGGGTTGACTACAAACCCTGAGCTGTCAATCTGTAACTCATGCATGAGCCATAAACGGTGGTTCAGTGGTGAATGACAAAATCCTGTGACTACATGCCTGGTCACTATGACTTGTGGGGGACACATCTGTCATCATACAGATGCTTGACCGCATCACTCAAAAAGCTGCTATTTTGTATAGTTCTTTTTGGAGGTAGGTGGTGCTGCTGTAACCTCAAAACCAAACAGTTAATCCAATCGCCATTGGGCCAGGCCAGTGTGGGATTCCAGAACTTGACTCCCATCCCTCTTGGACCAATCACAGGCCTTTCAGAGGAGGTGTTGCTGTAACTTAGTAACCCAGTTGAAAGCCAATCACAGTGGGTCCCGTTTGTGTTGAGGGAGGGGATTAGCCCATGAATACATACTTGACCCCTCCTTTTCCTCTAGATAATGCACATCCACATGTAAAATTAGTATGCAATTCATAGTTACAAGCCTAGACTAGTAGAATCTCAGTTCTATAATGATCTTGACTGATGCAAACAGTTTCAATCCATAGATCTAAGGTTACAGATTCCTGGACATTCAGAGAACAACACCGGAAAACTGACAGTAAATGGTTTCAGTTAAATGGGAGTGGGAATATCAGATTGTGGGACAGATTGCAGAGCCATCTGTATAAAATTAAGCCTGGTCAGGACAGTAAAGCACAGGCCCAGTCTCACAGGGAATTTAACAGGTGGAGTTTGAGGATGATGACCATTTCACAGAGGGTCAGATGGGCGATCACAGGAACTTAGGGCATCGCTGCCAAAGTTTACAGATGGTAACCCATCTGCAAGCTTTAAAATGTCAGTTATGCAACACAAGTGTGTGAGAGTGGATCGTCATCATTTGACCGAGTCTCACTCCACCCACAGTCCCCTGACCTGCCCTCTACTGTTATCCTTTAACCTTACACATCACATAGAGATACAGAGACACACAGACCTTTCCCAGTGTGTCTCTGTATCTCTATATGTGGTGTGTAATAGGTTGAAGGATAACAGAGTGTGTGTGTGTGTGTGTGTGTGTCCCCAACCTTGCTCCAACTGAGGTGGTCCGCAACACTGTCAATGGACAAGGCAATCATCTTGACACCCCGTTTCTTGAACTCATCGCTGATCCGAGCAGCACAGGCCAGCTCAGTGGTGCAGACAGGAGTAAAGTCCCTTGGGTGGGAGAACAGGATACCCCATCTACAGAGGAAAAGAGGGGATGTTTTTTTAATGTAACAATGATGTCTCTGGTCTACATGTCTTTTATCCAACCATCCATCAACTTCTCTATAGTGGGCTGGTTTAGAAACCGAAGCATGAAAAACTCAACAGTATTGTGAAAGCAGCCAATAAGATCATTGGTATCGAGCAGTCAACCCTAACTGATGTCTATTTAAGACCAGTCTTACGCAAAGCCCAGAGTATTATGGGCTGCCCTTGTTACTTCCTTCACAAGTTCAGGCAATCACAAGCTAAATCAAGCAGACTACAGTTCTCGTTTATTCAACGGTCCATAAAAATGCTCAACAGTAACAGAATGACATTCTGCTCATGCTCTCACTTCCTTGAGTGTTTTATGTCCTTTACAAAGTTCATTTGTGTCTTATTGTGTATATATAAAGTGTCTTACATGTTTTCTGTATTTTTGTCTGTTGTATGAATTTATGCCTTGCTGCATCCAAGTTTCCCCATTAGGGACAAATAAAGTCTTTAACTAAAACTTCAAAGAGAGGAACCAGATGGAGGCAGAAAGAGAGACAGGAACAAGGGCACGAGGTAAGGAAGGAGGGGGAGTTGAGACAACAGAAGAGGGGGAAATGGGTGAGAAAGGAGAAAGCCAGAGAAAACAAGTCTCAGTGGAGGAAATACCAGAACCAGCAGCCATAGATTGGAGCAACAGGTGTCTGGGAATCTGGCAGACTTGGACCTAAGACATTAAACCCAGCTGGGTTGTACTGGGAAAGTACAGTGTACTGCACGTGGAGGGGGTTTAATGGTAGGGTGAACATTCATTTTCTTACACAAGCATCTCAGCCCTCAAGACTTGAACAATTTACCAGAAGGCTGCAAGACAACATTTTCAGAAGAAAAAATTTACTATCTTCTAATATATTTTACTTGGTGCACTATTCTTTTTTTGTTTTTTTAAATCAGGGAATCAGTTTACAAAGTTTTTAAATATGTATAAACTCTGAAGCTTCTAAAACTGCATCTTGTGTGCAAAATAAATAACCAACTGCCTGAGTGATTGAGGATTTCAGGCTGCAGACCTTGTGGTTTCATGCTATCTAAGCTCCATAACCACAAAGGTAGCTCAGTGACATGTGATCCACATCACATGGGGCAGAGGCAACAACACAGCTTTGATCCTCACTCCCATGGTGCTCTGTCTGAATAGAGGCAGTGTGATCACCTGATTAAAAAGGAGATCACGTAACTCTATGAGGCATGTGTTCAGGGGCTGGTGCTGCTTGGGGCATTGCAAAGAAGATCAAATCTAGTTGGACAACTAACTGTTGACTGTCATTTTGCATACACAATATGGTCCTTCGGGGGCTATGACACTTTTGATTCTAGATCACAAGGACCAAAGATAAATCAGGTTAGAAAGGAATAAACCCCCATTCATATGTGCATGCTCTGCTGCGACGACACTGCCTGTACACTCCACGTCTAAGTCTTCTCAGCGGTCTGTCTAGTAGTGTTTGTCTAGACATCATTAAAGGAATATTTCAGCGGTAGGGCAAATTTACCTAATTCTCGACTTCGTAGCACCTCTAACAATCACCCCAGATAGTTTTCATCTTCATTCCTCCTGGAATTAGATTTGGATGAATTTGTTGTAAAAAGATCGATTTTAAAAGTCACTCAAAGTCATTCTAACCCACCTCTAATTAACAACACAAAGGTTTTGAAAGGAACGGTACCTTTCTTTTTTTACATTTCAGCCTAGCCAATGGTATCCCTGCGCGCCCAGATTGCGTCAGCTAGAAGCCAAGTGTAAACGTCGTCTGATAGGACAGAACTTGTCAACTGTTGTCCCGCCTCCTGTCAATCACAGGCGAACAACTAGGAAGTAAAAGTCCGGTACTTCAACTAGTGCACGATTTCTGTATTAATTTAACAGAAAACTAGGCTGAAATGTAAAAAAAGAAAGGTACCGTTCCTTTCAAAACCTTTGTGTTGTTAATTAGAGGTGGGTTAGAATGACTTTGAGTGACTTTTAAAATCGATCTTTTTACAACAAATTCATCCAAATCTAATTCCAGGAGGAATGAAGATGAAAACTATCTGGGGTGATTGTTAGAGGTGCTACGAAGTCGAGAATGAGGTAAATTTGCCCTACCGCTGAAATATTCCTTTAAGTTTGTCTTTTTCAGTTTGGCACTATCTGTAGCCTGAAGTCAGATTTTGTCTCTTTTTAATGGAAAAGAATGGAGGAAATTAAGATGTGCCATTTTGAATTTGCTTGGTGCTTATTCTGCCTGCCTACTACAGACATAAACAAGGCTATCTCAACATTTCTATCCTTTGTGTCAAGTTCAACTAGGACAAACATAACGGAGGCTTGAAAACTAGGCCATCATTACAACAGGTGGTCTTCTCTCGCAATCCAGCACCAATTCCTGCTGAATAAACACGTAAGCAATTGATGCAATCTCAATAATGGGTTAGTGTCCTTGTATTGATAAGTATCCAGTTTTGCAAGTGATGGTTATTTGGGAACTGGAACAAATAAAACTGTTGCAACATCATATCTGTTCATGCAGTGTGTGCCAAACCTTCATTACAAGGAAGGCGGAAACAAACGTGTGTGTAATGTAGTCACATGTTTTCTCTCTGCTCTATTGGTGCAACTGAGGCTCAGAGGATTGGACAATAGGATGGATGCCAACAGTGGACGCAAGCGCTGAAAGACTGTCCAAGTTCACACAAACACAGACAATACTGGCCTTG
>OMLI01089145.1:0-15909 GCA_900302605.1 Rondeletia loricata | reverse complement strand
AGTTAATGAAAGTGGATTGATTTTCCTGTACCTCCCACATGCAGCATATAATCTGGGGATGAAATCGACCAGGGAAAGAAAAAAAAGATCCAACAGCATTGCATTACATTTTCTCTTTTATTTATTTGAGTGTCAGCCAAGCGCACGTATATCGGCCAGCAGTAGAAAACAATCTGTGGAAGAAAGTAACTATATACTGCTATAGGGTGGAAAACTCATAATGTTGCCACCCTGAGTTGTACATTACTCAGGAGGAGGAGGTCCAAAGAAACTATGAAATTTGAGTATGTGATGGTTATAAAAGTGCAAGGATACCAAAGTATAAAGTCAACCGAAGTCCGAGTCAGTAAATGAGGTGTGATGAGAAGCGCTGGATTAGCAGTTCATGTTGTAAAGACTCCATAACCCTTCCTTTCCTGATAGAGACTCCATGTCATAGCCCAATCACACTGATGGAAGGAGACAGTGCGAGGGATTATGAATATTTGTAAGCGCCGTCTCCCCTCCTCGCACACTTAAGGATGGATTATGGCATCTCAGAGGCTTGCGCTCAGTCTGCAGATGGCTGCACCCCTCCCTCCGTCTATTCATCCATCCTTCCTCTCCTCCTTCCTCTCTCGTTTGTGTGGCTTGCTTGTCCTCTGGCAGGTGGCTCCTTCCTTTAGGGAGTCGCACACGGTTTGCAATCATGGCAGTGCATCTAAGCCGTATCTCTGGCATTTTGATGAGTCATCGTCTTAATTGCTCGCAAATTCAAACGGATTGATTGCCTGATATCACCTCATGAGCCACCCAGAGCACTAACTGAGTTTTTATTCGGGCAATAAACAACAACTGTAAATGTAATAACTTCCTATTAACATAATAAACCATTAACGTAATAACAACTTACAGTTAATAGTTTAATAATCCTGTTAGTGTAATACATTTCCTACTAATGTAATACATGTTACCAAGCATTAATGTAACAACTTTTCCTGTTAATGTAATTATTATTGCATTATTAGGTTTTATTACTTTAACAGGAAGGTTGAAACTTTTGAAATATAAGCTGTGTACAATAATCACAAAAGACTTCTTCCATACATATTTATATTTTTTCAGATGTAGCACCATAGTTAATAACCAAATTTGTGAATGGGTGACAGTTGTGTGTTGAATTTTCACTATTATATCAGTTCAGCCTTCTCTATAATGTAATAATTACTACGTTGTCAGGATTATTACACTAATATTAACTGCAAATTGTTATTACGTTAATGCTTTATTATGTTAATGGAAAGCTATTGCATTAACAGTTAACAGTAACATGCCTGTTTTTTGTTGTCGTATTTTGGTTTAGTAGCTTGTCTGTCTCATTTACACTCTGCTCTGCATGCAGTTTGTTGGGCTGAAACATAAATAAGCTTATTAAGAGGCCTTAGAAAATATACTTTACCATTATGACTCTTTATCTGCTGCCAGGGCCACTGCTTTGAAACAAAGCTGACATTTAAAAAAAATGAACGAGTTGATATTTTGTTAACCTTTTGAATGTTTTAGAACTGTGAGAATTAGCTCACAGATTTCTTGCGCTCACAAATGTCAGCACAGTGAGGCCTAGGAGAACTGCAAGGAAAATGAATATCATTACATAAGCTATGACTGCATGAGCGAGGATGGCCTCGGGTGTCCTGATAGTCATGATCTGCAGTGTTTTTCTGGTCACAAAATAAAGAACTGTGTAGGTGTACCATAAAAAAAAGAGTGAAAAAGATATCCCGATAGTACCAAAATCCATTTTCTTTTGTTCACATTTTGTGGACAGCTCAACATAGCTCATAGTAAACCATCCTCTAATGGTTTGATAAATGTTTCTATCTTTGTCCACAGTTTTTTCCCAGTGAATGTGTTACATGGGGTGCAGGAGATGAAGCCAGGGAAACAGTGCCAGTCATCCACCCACATACGTGTCCTTGTAGTAGTCTTTCTTCCAGTAAACACAGTAAAAATAGTATTTTTTTTCTGGATGAGGAAGCGTAAAATAGAGGTGTTAAACTATACTTGAGAGCTTAGATGTGCTAGATTTATTTGGATGTGAAATAACCATGAAACGCTATTTCATTCTTCAACCAGTTTTTTTCTCATGGTTTTCTGACATTTAGTCAAATGTAATTTATTTCTCTCTTGTTGATGACCATGACCTACAGACTGTCAACCATATGAAACAGCTGCCAGTGGCCCTCAGTGACCAGCAGTGTACATCAGATGGGATTTTAAAGATGGCATATTCTGGACAAGCATGCACCTCAGGCCTGTTTCTACCAAACTCATCGGCGAGGTTCCTGTGATCCATCAAATACCTAACCGTATAAATGAAGTTGAAGGATTACACTGACTTTTGGGGAGTTTCACCCATTGGTCACCGTACCCAATATGTGACAAAAGGACTGGCACCAAAATCATCTCTGTGAGTCCGGTAGATACAGTAGCATTAACATAAATACACTCTTAGCCTGATCAAACGCCTTGTTTCAGTGCATAAGAAGGTGACCAGACATGAGTGTTGCCTTCATATTATGAGTGGCCAAGGAGAATGTCATCACAAAGGTCAGAAGGCTTATGCACAACATAATCCTTGGCAAGCCACTATGGACAGCCAATCTTATAGGTATTAAACCTCACACAAGGAGCTATCCCGCACAGTTAGCCTGTAAGGGAGGAGTCAATCCACCTGTGTGCTAGTATGTCATCACACTCTGAGAAAGTAGAAGCTGCTCCTCCCTTTTGAGACAAATGAGAGGGCTGCGGCGACCTTGTCTATGTCCAGGCTGAAAGCCAAGTCAGCCGAGGGGGAAGGGAGCTCTGCCCTCATGGTGCATCAGGTTCCACAGGTGGGAACACCACCCAGCGTCAGCCCCGGCAGTTGACCTCATTTTGGGGATACCTCAGTCAGCACTGGCTGCATACATGAGGGCGTTACTCCAGCTAGTCGTGAGGATGAGGGGTAGAGCTGCTCCAGGCCTGTCACCTTCTGCAGCTTTTTCCTTAAGATCTATTCACATACTTAGGTTGATTTTGCTAATCAACTTTGCCTCTGAATCAAAAATCGTTTAGCAAATGTAATGGAGGGTCTTCATCTGCTCTTTGCAACTAAGGAGTGATCATTTAGTGCTGTATAGTTTCAAGCACCAACATAAGCTCATCACTAAGCACTCTCTTGTGGGTTACTAATAGACATCTGTGTATTGATAAAGCTGTGACAACAGCTTGAAATGTACGTGGGGGCAGACCACTTAATTCAAGTGGCAGGCAATGTTTCTTTTACTGCACTGTGCTCTCCCTTACTGTTTAAAATGTAATGATACTTTTGTAATGTGTGATGTGAATGATATCATCATAAACACTGTTAAAAAACAGTTATTGGCGATGTACCATGCATTTCTGGGTCCATTTTGTTGTTTGGTGGTGTATTTCTTCATATTCCCGTGGATAACTGGTCAAACGTAGATGCCACATTGAGATATTTCCAGAGCAGCTACAATTGAGTTTAATAGCAGAAAAATGCACCAATGTTCAACAGTCATACAGGCAGAAATCCATCATAGAAGAGGCAGAGATACAAATGTCTCCACCGACAGTAGCCTCAATAGACCATAAGACTTGTTGCATCTTGAGTAAAGGGTGCAACTCTTGCTTTTTCTCGACTGGAAAAACTCTTGCTAGGCTATCGCTATCGCTCTCACCACCTACATGTAGTGAATGCACCAAGTTGAGGCCCGTTCTCTCGGGGTTGTCAAAAGGCTTTCTGGGAAATATAGGAAATCACTAACTGAAGAAGAAATAGACTGGGCAGGATTTGGGAAAGTTGGTACACCAAAAAAACTAAATTACAACAGAATAACAAATGAACGCATTGGAATATCATAGATTGATGATGGGTAGAATTGTCCTTTAATGTAGTGGTCATGTACTGCACAATCATGTCTATCTGCACCCATTATTGTTCAAAATAGAAGGCTTGGAAGAAGAAACTCATGACAACACACAGTCTCACACACGCATTTACACAAAAACTGACGGATTTGGCGGATTATAGGAACTCCATCTGAGATGAAACAAAATTCCTGTTTTCTCCCAACTTCCTGAGAGCAGAAGCAGGGAATTGGGATCGGCTGGAAGACCGAAAGCCAGGAAGCCTGCGTGGAGGGCGCTGATGACATTTAAGGTTTTGCTTGTGTATAAAAGTTAATCCAGCTTTTTACTTGAAAGGAAAAAGGGGTTTTGCATGAGGATGAACATAAAACCTTGTGGTAAGCTCCAGCAGGAGATAAGCAAGCCTACCAGGCAGCCCGGTCAAGGCTCCCGATGCTATCTGAGTCTATGAGAAAATACCTCTTCTGACAGAGGTCTGTTTAGAGTGTTAATGTGCCACAGACTTCTACTCTCCAAAGCCCTCATGCTTTTGATTTAGTTTGTTTAGTGTGTCTCGACAGCCCTGCTCGCTGCAATCGCAAACAAAGCGGGGTTTGTTTAGTAGTCTCTCTGTTAGTCTATACAGAGCGGGTTTCAAGGTTGCTCTCTGGTCAGTGGCCTCAGTTTGTGAGGAGGCAGAATTCCCGCTCTGTGTGGCTCTGTCGCAGGCTGGCTTCTGTTGCTAGAAAGGCTCTGCTCTGCTCTGCACCAGTGAGATTAAACCTGGGGGATTTGTCCTTCTCACCATCTGCCTGTCAGCCGCCGTGTGCAGAGTGACGAAGCATGTTGTGTCTGTTGTCCTCATTGGTATCGCTGGATGAACAGGATGGCTGTTTATTCTGCACCTGAAAGAAGATTTGAGGCCGGGGAAGAGAAGGGACAGTTATAGGACAGGTGGAGAAGGGGCCTGGAGCTCCAGGGTCCAGGGGAGTGATGGGCTCTACCAGCGGATGCGTGTCACTCGCAGAGGGGAAATGCTCCTAATTAGTGCACTGGAGAATGCTTTTGCCACATGCTAAGTTAGACATTATGATGGCTGCCCTTGTCTGCCGGTGAATGTGAGGTGATTTGAACATTTAGCTTTGGGGCCGCCTCAGGCCTGGATCTCATGATCGGCTCTCCAGCAGAACAGCTGTAGAGCCTGCCTATGGGGGACAGAGGAGAGCGATGAAATTTTAATGTGGTGATTGTATTATATACGCTATCCAGTCCTTAGCTGTTCCCCAACACGACATTGAAATGCCTGTTTATCAGTTTCTCGCCCTGGATATTCATTGACTAGGCTGAGAACTGTGGTCAAAGCACTATCTCAGCGGCAAGTATCGCAGACAAACATTTGCGGAAAACTGTTGTTTCAAAAGCGGCTGTGTCTTTGTGAGGTGGCTTTGTCAGTGTAACATTAACGTTTATCCTCTCATACTCTGACTGAAGTGATTCAAGCAAGGCGGGCCTTGAGTCAAGGTTGTGATGTGTGATCATTTTGTGTCATGCTACTCGCTTGTCTCCTCTATAAGGAAGGAAGCCTTCAAATAGTCATAGAAATAGTTAGTCAGGGAGGGAAGATGGATGGGAATTGAATATAGGAACTTTTGTCACAGCATTGGCCCTACCTTTCACTGCTAATGTGCTGTCACCAAGAGGCAATGAGCTCTACTAACAAGCGGGCAAGAGAGTCGAGTGGCATTATCAGCAGTGGGCCAGAACACATGAATGTGTGGCTGCAGGACTTTCTCTACAACCAGGGAGGGAATTATCCTGACAGTCTGTGACTAGGCTCTTTTCGCCTGTCTGCCTCTCTGTGCGTCAGATAAGGGGCCAGAGCTGGACGGGGCCACTGGCTGTACCCTGCCTGTGCTTACATCGCCCCCGTCCAGAACTGAGAGCCTGTCGCTTCCCATCTCCTCTCACTGTGTGGTTGTGGGACAGGCAATGTTCTCCACCACACCTACACACAGCCCATAGCTGTGAAAGCCCGTCCTGACTTGTATCTCCATAGAATGAGATGATTCCTCGATGATGGCAATGAGTAAATGATTTCACACTACATACGAGATGCTCTGCTGACTGGGCTTTCCTAGCCTCTAATCGATTGACCCTCTTTTATAGTCCGGTGTGGCTTGTTAATTGGTCTCCATCTCTCTGCTGACACACTGACCCTAATGGAGGAGAATTACTGCTGTCTCGTCATGCATTAACCTCCCTCCGCCATACCCTTCCCCCCTTCATCAACCCCTTCTCCCATCCCCCCCATAAGCACATTCCCTGGTTTAATAGCAGCTGTGTAGACGGGGCGAAGTGCACACACACTCGTGTCCTGTCACATGTCCCTATGCCTCTGGGGGCCATGGTCAGGTGACACTGCAGCCAACCGAATTAAAGCACCAAGGGACAAACGTTTGCCCTACTGTGTGAACGTTGTTGTCCCTTAATTAGTTTAAACGTCATTTAGGGATGGTTAGGGGTATGGGAAGTCTCTTCATTAAAAGTTGCCTGTTTATCTCCTTCACACGGTAGGTCAGTTCAAGCTTCAGGGCTTGTGACTTTTTAATAAAACGCATTAATGTACAGTTCTGTTATTGTAAAAAAAAAACCTTGTCAGTATGGTAATGAAAATGAAAATGGTCTACGTTTTGATCCTATACACAGAACACAGAAACAGCATGTATTGTATATCTCTCCAGCTACTTGTTAGCCCTTCCTCCAGATCCTCCTGATCCTCCTGATCTCTGATCCAGGACAGCAGGGGGCCTCCAGACGATCACAACACCACCGACATCTCATTACAGCATCTCAGGAGATCAGCCACTGATGGCCTTTTCTTTCTTCTTTTTTAAGTAATCTTTGTGTGGCTAGATGGATTTGCTGTGCAGTTGCAAGCCCAGATTTAGCTTAGCAGCTCACCCCCAGTGGCTGCTGCCTCACCTCCATTATTTACAACTGTGAATATTTCATGATGACATCAGGGCAGGGACGCGCTGCGTTGCCAAAGGGCTGCCCTAATGAGCCGTGCCACCCAGCTCATCTGGCCCTGAAACAGACTAGCGAGGGCTCTTTTGTGGCGCTACAGTAACTGTGTGGGGTCTGTAGTGAAACGAGAGCTCAGATCTTAATTTGGGTTTGTGCTGCCGTAGGAGAAAGGTGAGGGAGGAACAAAGAGGCTGCTGCTCAGACATACTAATCTCAGCCTCGCACAGGCAAATCAGCAATCAGTTTTTCCTGAGTGAGAGCCCTGTGTATGAGGACGATGTTTATACTGTTTTATTCTGAGAAACAGAAGCTGGAAGGCTGTTTCGACTCACGCTGTGTCATCCACCCATTAAAAATCTGTGAGAGAAACAGTAAAAATAGCTGGGAAGGGGGTGCAACTTGTGCTGTTTTCCTCTCTAGTAGTAAAGGGAGAGAAGATGAAAGAGCAATGTGCATGCGTGTGTGTGTGCGCGTGTGTGTGTGTGCGCGTGTGTGTGTGTGTGTGTGTGTGTGTGTACAGTGTGATGAGTCAAATAACTTTTTAGATTAATAATGCTTTTGAAGACAGACAAAATAAACACACAATTCAAAAATGGGTTATCTCTTGTATTGAGATGTTTGCAAATAATTATTGTCTGCAATCATCATTTGCATCTCTTGGGTAGTCAGTGGTGCTAATAAGTATTTTCTTCTTTTGTGTTACAGTGAGGGTGTCTTCAAGTGTCCAGAGGACCAGCTGCCCTTGGACTATGCCAAGGTACAGTTACACTCTCATAACACACTGTCATTCACTCCTAATCCCACACTGACAGC
Organism: Rondeletia loricata; assembly: GCA_900302605.1. NCBI lineage: Eukaryota > Metazoa > Chordata > Actinopteri > Beryciformes > Rondeletiidae > Rondeletia > Rondeletia loricata. The sequence continues at coordinate 8,175 of OMLI01089145.1, read as the reverse complement.
TGAACGGAAGTATGACTATGTAACTTGAGAATGAGTATATTAAAATAATGGAGTATGCGTATGTACCTGCCTAATACTTCGTTGTTTTAGAACTAAATAATGTTCACCTCAAATGTAGTTCTCCTTTAAAAAGCATGGCTCTGGTAGTCAGACAATCCTGGGCCTATATCACGGCTGCACTGACATACGTGACAATCTGCGTTTTGGCGAGGGAAAGAGAAATCGGATTTCAGTCTGTATAAAGGAGACGCATTTTAAGATCAGATCTAGACACAATCTGGATATGCGACGCATGTCAGTGCCAGGTGTACAACTAGCCATCCTAGTGCAGGGCTGCTACTTACATTACCAAAGAACCAAAGGCCACTTATTTCAGTTGGAATGCCAGAAATGAAAGGAAAACCATTTAGAGATGGTGACTTTGACTTAAAATGGCACCCACCATGATAAAAAAGTAAGCATTGTACCAAAGAACCTCAGCAGATGGATTTTGAGTGTAACATAGAAGCAATAATCCCAAAGTCAAAGGTTGCATTTCATTTCAGTACAGTGGGAAAGCAGACCGTTGGGTTGATCTGATAGAAATAGGGAAGATAATTTATTAAAACCACTCTGTTTTCCCCCTTAATCTCTCTGCCACTCCAGAGAAAGAATACCATATCCAAATCTCTATTATTAATCAGATTGTGCTTGGGGGGGGGGGAGAGATAGTGACTGACCTTATTCAGAGTCTAAAAATGTCTCTCTCACATGTGATTTCCCCATTGTAAAGTGAGAGAGTGCAACACAAGGATAAGGGCTTAATTCTGAACTATGCATGAGAGAATTTCAAGCATAATGAAAGCTATCAAAGAACCAATGGACGGACGGTAAACGTTCATCTCTGTGTCTCAGCAGCTTTTGGCAGCGTCTGATTATGGAGCCGCTGGAGGGTAAACCGCTGTATGTAACTCTTCTATGCAGTTAGCTCTAGCCTGAATGGCCTATAGAGCCATTAACCCAGTGCAGCAGCAAGATCAGTGGGGCAGCAGTACTGGTCTGCATGCTGTGCTGTACTGTGCTGGGAGCGATGAAGGGGCCTGTAATAGCAGGATGTGCTCATAGCACACCTGTCAGACATTGTTATTTACCAAGGCCTTCACAGGCTCCCGGTCGCCTATAAATTACCCCATGCTGGTGGTCTACTCTCAGGGTTATTGTAACGCTCATTGCACACTGTCCTTAGCCTCCCAACTCAGATAATGCTCTCCCAGTGCAAACACAACCTTGCTAAGAGAGAACAACAGGCACGTTGCAGTCGTGAAAGGGGTGTGCTACAGCCAACAATGGCAAAAGCAGACAGAATAAACCCCAAGTCGGAGCTCCAAAGAGCGTACTCCCCTGATCCGCCTGGGACTAGGTTATTAAAAGGTCATTACTGCCGTCCCCTGCAGATCCCAAGACTGGAACAATGAGTGTTTCGGTTTACTTTGGAGGATTTTTCCCTCTTTGCCTCTCCTCAAAGAATGTGATTATGGCAGCAAAATAGTATCTGCTTCTACTTCTATGCATCATGCTATGAGTATTTGTAGACTGCAACCTCAAGTACAGTAGCTCAACATCTGTTTGAACGTTCAGGTCGAGATATATCTCTGCTTTACCTCTGACTATTGTAAGCACCACTCACGAGAGCATGTTTAATATGATTTATAATTCATCTTAATCTTAACAAGTTAAGATTATACTGTAATGCATTTATTCGATCTGACACAGGCATCCAGTCAGTGTGTTTTACTTGAGATGATTCCAAATTGACTGAATTTGACGGCAATGGTTCCCAGTTGAACATTAGTGCATGTTTAGATACTGAGAGCACAAGAAGGCACGTGACCACAGTTGAGCTGTTATGGAGCTGTTATTTGTTTAGAGGGCTGTTGTGACATTTTGAGGAAGTGGCTTTTCTTGTTTGACCAGTGCGCTCCTCTTATGGGGGATGGAGATGCATGCAGGGCTGTAAATCCTCAGGATAGTGGAATGGGGGGAGAGGATTTGGTGTGATTGGGTAGAAAACGGCCTCATCCCCTTCGCTCAATTCTTTCTCCTTCTCCTCTCTCTCTGTCTGTCTCTTCCTCCCTCCCTCCCCCATTCTCTCTCTCTCTCCCTCTCCCTCTCAAAGGTCCCATAAACCCATAAACTAACTCAGTGTAATGGTTGGTTTGACTCTGTCACTGTGCTGGAGTAGGGTTCCTCACCACAGGCACGTTGAGCTGATTCATTTTCCAACAGAATCTCATGACCAATATTTTGACCTTCTTCTTTTTGTGTTTTGATGAAGGATTCTTCTTTTAGCTGAGCATTCACTCTTCCGATATAATGTAGAAATGTTTCAACCACCCAGGCAAGATTTGTATGTAACAAGACTAGTGTTGGGCAGTAACGCGTTACTGTAATTGTATTACTTTCCCTGTAACGAGTAAAGTAAGGCTTTACAATTTCCAAAATAGTAATTATATTACAGTTACTAATCCAAGTAACGCTGCGTTACATCGTTGCCAGAATGCAATGGTTATTTTTTTGTCCTCCAATAACGTTAGATTACTTTTATACGCGGTCCTCGGTAGATGACGTGTGCGCGCGGGCCGGCAGGTCAGAGCGAGGTCGCGTCGGCTACTAGTCAAAAAGCAGCATGGGGGGTGGGGATGAGGAAGAGCGGTTTATTTGATATGATGGAATATGCAGAAGAACAAGTTAAAAGATGTAAAATAAAAACTCGGGATGGACTTATTATATGTATAAATATATACAGTACATACTGTATCCCATCAGGTTTGAGAGGCTGCAATGTTTGCAGTTATGCAGTTTGGCTGAATGTGGACTTTGATACAAAGTAATCAGTAAAGTAATTTTGATTACTTTGTAAAGGAGTAATCCTTAATAAGTAACTAATTACACTTCCTGAGTAACTTGCCCAACACTGAACAAGACTAGTGATGGCCGGGCCGTCCTGGCCACGCCTCCAGTCATACGCACTTCAAAATGTTAAACTGGCAATATGTTAAACCCCCAGGGCAATGTATAGTGCTGTGCCTATAGTCCAGCCCCAAAATACACCTTATCAGCCTAAATCATAAAGTGGGGCTGCTAAAGAGAAGAGTGTCCCATCTCCCCTAATTGAGACCCTGTAGATTCGCCCTATTTGCCCAAATGAAATTCTGGTGTCGGGTATGGACACTCCTGGACTCACCAACGTTAGATCTTTTGCCTCTCTCGTCCCTTTGGTATCACAGACCAGCCGGGTGGTGAACATGAGCGCGCTGTGCACGGACGACACGTTACAAGATTTCAATCAAGAGTTCAAATTTTACAAACCGTTACCTCTCGCTGCCATTTGGAGCCGACAGCGTGCGAAGTTGCCGAGTGCAGCTTTAACAAAGTGGCTATTAGTCAGAGAAGTGACACAGTCCACCATCATGACCCTCTCGGCTCCTTTAACACCGTGTGCCAGACTGACACTGTACTTGTCCTGGTGTTTGTTCTTCAGATCTACCCGGACCCGGAGCTGGAGCAACAGATCCTGGCCCTGCCCATCCGCTGCATCCACAGTGAGGAGGGCTGCCGCTGGACCGGCCAGATGAAGCAGCTCCAGGTGAGCAGCATCTTCCTGCTTCTCTCTCACCTTCCCTTCACCCGTTTCCCCGTCAGTTTCTCTGCCTCCTTGCTCTTCCCCCTCTTTTATCTATACCGTCTTATCTCACACTGTGACTTGTGTATCTCCGTCTGATACCTGTTGCCCCCTCCCCTTCCCTTGTGTTGTCTTCTGGCCGATGACACATTCCTCTCTCTCGTTCTGTCTCCCTCAGGGCCACTTCTCCACCTGCGCCTTCAATGTGATACCCTGCCCCAACCGTTGCTCCATCAAGCTGACACGCCGCGACTTGCCCGACCACCTGCAACACGACTGCCCCAAGCGCAAGGTCAAGTGCGAGTTTTGTGGCAGTGAGTTCACCGGTGAAGCGTACGAGGTAAACACCGAGACCAAACCTGTTTTTTAAAATATCTTTTTCCTAGTATAAAGCAGCAGGAGTTTGAAGTAAACAACCCGAATGACGCCACAACTTTCCATGCCTATATGAAAGACGGTCTTTGTGAAAGGCAGCAGGAAGCCCAATGCACTTGTGTAACTCCCTGTAGAGGGTGTGAGTGTATTTTGAAATAACACGCGTGTTGGCAAAAGGAAAGAAGCATTGACTGGTCCTTTCATACTGTATGCGTTTTCCTCCCAGTGAGCGAGCTGAAGTACCCCAGGGTTCGTCTCACTAACACCTCTGTCATTTCAAATAGGCTGCCCCTCCTCTGTTTACACTGGCCCACATGGCCTCTCCTCTGCACACAATAACAGGGGCATTAATCCATCTTTCATATGGGAATTTCATAGTCATTTTTCACCTTTACAAAACATCTAATCATAAGGCACATTATTTTACTGGTTACTTCTTTATTTGACATCTCAACTCCCATAGATTCCAGAAAGATTATATTTTTTGTTTGTGCAATTTTGAGCTAGTAAAACATGGGTATTTACTAATTTTTTTGTAAAAAAAATTGAAAAAAATCTCTCAACAGTATAACAACAATCTATTTGCAGCAATGGATTGTATGACCCTGTTCTGATTGTGATTATTTATTTCCTTCTCTCCCAGAACCACCAGGGTATCTGTCCCCAGGAGAGCGTGTACTGTGAGAATAAGTGTGGGGCGAGGATGATGCGTCGCCTCCTGTCCCAACACAGCACGGCAGAGTGTCCCAAACGCACCCAGCCCTGCAAGTACTGTGGCAAGGAGTTCGTCTTCGACACAATCCAGGTCAGTTACACACAAGCTTGCACGTGTGCGGATTGTCTAGTCAGACAGTCAAGTTCCCTAGTCCTTCCCAAAACAACTGGCCAAATGATCTCTTATTAGTGAAATAACGTTATTACATTTGGCAAGATTGAGCCGGCTTAGTGCCCAGACTCAGAGCTTTGAGGCACATAAGGTATCAGTGTGTCAATGCTTTGTTAGAGGGAGTGCTTCTCCCGTCACTGTCATTATAGATGTGTCATCTCGCATGTGGCTGATAAAGGGTTTTCAGGCTCAGTAGAGCAGGATGGCATGGGGCCCATGGTAGTAGGAATGCTGGCGTTCATGGTGTCTCTGCCCTGTGGCAGCTCGGTGTAAGTGCGCGCTGCTGTTTTGCTTCATCTGGAAGCACATGCCTTCACACACATCCTGACCAGAGGCAGAGCTGTCATTCACACTCTCCTCTCCCCCATTATGGCACGTTTTTGAGCCAAAACATAATTTCTCAATCTAGCACACAATGTTTTATCGAGATAAATTCAACAACCAGCTTGTTTGTTCCAATCATTACATTTCAGTGACATTTCTTCTTTACTACGCCCCAGGGTAAGAAAGTAACTTTTTTTTTTTTTTCAGAGGGAATTTTTTGCCCCCTTGATCTGTTTTTTAGGAGCATTTTGGTCCTTTACAGGGCAGTTTCGTTGAACTATGAAATAAAACATTTGCATTGCATCTTGGCACATAAACACTCAATGTGTACCACTAAGATTTGTTTGATTTTAGAGGATGGTGCCATTTCCCCCACTCTCTGTCCCCAACCAGTCCATCTTCCACCCCTCAGTTGTAGAGTTTTTTATGATATTGGTTGTTTACATTTTGTTGACATGGCATGTGTGTGTGGCATTTTCTTCTGCTGCTGGCTGTGTGATTGGTTTTGGCTTGATTTTTCTTGCCCAGAACACACTGGAAAGAATCTCCCCGGTCATAAGCAATCACCTACAGTGGCCCTCGGGGCCTCGTTGCCCCCTTTTTTAAAATATCACAGGCATTTTATGAACTTTCAAGGGCATTTTTGCCCTGAGCCCCGTTCATTTCTGACCTTGCTATGCACTGCGTTTTCTTATCACTCATGCAGTCGGTCATCGCTGCACATATTGACAATGTCCCTGACTGCCCAACAGAACCACCAGTTCCACTGCCCTCGGTTTCCTGTCCAGTGCCCAAACCAATGTGGCACACCCAACATCGCCCGAGAGGATCTGGCTAACCATGTGAAGGACAACTGTGGCAGCGCCCTCGTGCTGTGTCCTTTCAAAGACGCCGGCTGCAAACACAGGGTAAGCCTGACCCACACCAAAGTGACCTCCAAAGACCCCTTGCTTTTTAGATTAAAAGATTGTTTTTGCCTTAGGTAGAGCTTTATAGGTTTCTTGGTAATACCGTTGTTGGCAAGTGCCATTGTTGTTTGTTTATGTTGTTTACATGCGTTTGTTTTGTGATTTTCCCCTCATATTCCTGCTCCGCAAATTCCGAAGCAATGATTTTTTCCCCCAAACATACAGTGCTGTGCCTGTAGGGTCTATTTTAATGAGAGCAACACTTCTATATTTTGACAGCGCAGTTCTGTCTATTTTTGAATCTGACATCAATTTGAGAAAATGTGCGCTCTGTGTTTAAAATGACAAGGCATCTGGACTGCTTGGTGTATAGCATTTATCTCTCCCCAACAGAAGAGAAATAGAATAATCCAAATGTCCACATCTTCATCATCTTCAGTGTATGGCAGACTCCCAAAAAAGAAGTTGATGTGTGGACGCAATATTCTGTTTTTTGCTGTATGGAGTCAGTTGTGTATGTGTAAACTCTGGCTAAATGATACACAGTATGTACTATACATTTCCCCACTTACTCAGTATGCAGTGGCTTCTCTATAAATAATCTCTCTGCTCTCTGTCCGGCAGTGCCCCAAGCTGGCTATTGGTCGTCACCTGGAAGACACCACTAAGTCTCACCTGACTATGATGTGTAACCTGGTGGGGCGCCAGCGACAGGAGATCCTGGAGCTGCGGAGGGAGATGGAGGAGCTGTCTGTCAGTCACGATGGCGTGCTCATCTGGAAGCTAAACGACTACTCCCGCAAGCTGCAGGAGGCCAAGCTCCGAAACAACCACGAGTTCTTCAGCCCGCCCTTCTATACCCATCGCTATGGCTACAAGCTGCAGGTTTCGGCCTTCCTGAACGGTAACGGCAGCGGGGAGGGCTCCCACCTGTCCATCTACATCCGTGTGTTGCCCGGAGAGTACGACAGCCTGCTGGAGTGGCCCTTCTCCTACAAGGTGACTTTCTCCATCCTGGACCAGAGCGACCCGTCACTTTCCAAGCCCCAGCACATCACCGAGACCTTCAATCCGGACCCCAACTGGAAGAACTTCCAGAAACCCTGCAGCAGCCGCAACTCGCTGGACGAGAGCACCCTGGGCTTCGGCTACCCCAAGTTCATCTCTCACGAAGAGATCAAGAAGAGAAACTACATCCGAGACAACTGCATCTTCCTCAAGGCTTCTATAGAGATACCCCAGAAGATAATGGCTTAAGATCTCATCTTTTTATTTCTTATTATGAAGGACAAAGATAGGTTCAAGACTGGAACTGACATTTAAACCTTGAAAACGTCTACACACTTACCCTTTAGACACTTTCTTTCCTTGTGGCCTCTCCACCGCAGAGCTTGAAGCTAGTCTGTTTGGCTGGGTTAGCTGACTGGAGGACCTTGATATACCACAGAGGAAAAAGTGCTTGGTCCGCGCAGAACCATCACTCTCTGACGTTTCCCTTTTTTAAGAATTTGTTTGCTTTACCTTTTATCACAATCTACAATGAAAAGCCTTGGAAATCAAACAGTGCCTAGAGAGTTTATCTTAAGTTATATTTTTGTTGTGTTATTTCAGCAGTACAGATGTTAAGATTCTGGAAAAATATAAACGGGGGTGAAGGGCTTCGCTAAGCCCTTGCACTTAGAGTAGAAAGAAAGTTGGAATCTGGTTAGAGACACCCTGTTTTTTTGTGTCTGGGGTGATCTAAAGAGGAGGGAGCTCAGCAGACTCAGCTCAAGGCCAACTGCCTTTTGTTTACGTGCTCTTACAGTATACTCCCACTGATCCCTTAACAAATACAAAGCCCCTGGGTAAGAGATTACTAGTGAGGTGTGTGTACACAAACTAACACATTATAGATCCGTCTCTTATAGTTACCGCTATATCTATTGTTGAGACCGCCAATAGAAAAGCACCTTTTGTTGGTCTTCAAAGAGCAGACAAAGAGGCCAGTCAGACTTGTCGGAGTACATGTGCATTTAAGA
>OMLI01089144.1:0-13228 GCA_900302605.1 Rondeletia loricata | reverse complement strand
AGGAGAGCGAGGATTAGTCTGGGACAGAATAGTCATACAACAGTCTTTCATAAGAACAAATGCAAGAGAGCTAACACCAGTAGCTACCACTAGACATAAGACAAAGATCTGGCGATGAGTGGAAGTGAGAGCCGGGCTTTTAAGCAGTGATTGATGAGGAGATGATAGGCAGGTGTGTTGATTGCTGATTCTGAACTGGTGCGTCGAGAACCGGAGATGGAGATGAGGGCGGAGCCGGCACGCACCAGGAACAGCCTCTAGGGAAACACAACCACACACAAGCGCTCGCCACACATCCACACAACCATTCAGACCACCCCAGAGTCACGGGGGCGTGACAACTAAAATGTGACTAAAACTAATACGCATTTTCGTCCAAAAGACTAAGACTAAGACTAAATCTAAAATAGCTGCCAAAATTAACACTGTAATGAAATGAATAGACAGTCATCTCAAATGTGTGAATTGCATTTTGAAATGGTTATACTTTGATGTTAAGTTGTTTGATTTTGAACAGGTGATTTTAGTTCAATGAACAAATGATCTTTGGTTTATGTGCGTTGTATCCAAGGAATTGGAAAAAGTGTTAGTGTTTTGAAAAATTTGCATTTTGATCATTGGTTGTGAGTTGTGTGTCTAGAGTTTTGAAAAATGACATCAAGGTTCTGAAACTAGTGCCAAAGCGATTGAAAAAAACTGTAAAGTAACTGCAAATCCTTTATCACACATGAAGATTTCAGGTCTCACGCCATTCTTGTCCAAAACATTTCCTAGTTACAGTAGATGCTTCATAACGATGACAGAAACAATGCTCCAAATGCCTTGACCTATGACCTTTCAATTACTGTCCTTTATCACCAGCAACATAACAGCAGTAGCAAAATGGCAATTTTTGGCTAAATGGCTAATTTTTATTATGTATTTCTCATATAGCTGTGCATGTTGTTGCTGTGCATGCTGTTAATAAGTAATGGGAAAGATCAGAGGAACTTGGTTATTATTTAACAGAGAAGTGTCAATACAGCACATACCAAACATACTCTCACTGACATTCCTTGTTACAGGGACAATCAACTGTATGTCTCTGGAGGGGGATTGGTGCCTACACCAATATTTCCACATACGCTGACAGACAGCATTTGAGTCCTTTATCATATTTTCTATTTGTTGCCTTCAGTGAGAATTTACGTAACGCAAGGACACTTTTGTCATCATCGCCCCGAAGCCTGAATATCTCCTTTAGTCGGGAAGTTTCCTTTGGCCGACTGGTAGCTGTTTGGTTTCCCACGTACGGTGCGAGACCCACGTCCAAATGCCATCTGTTATATTCAGATACCCGGTGAACCCGAGTCACCTTTATGTGTGTGTGTGTCATTTATCACCCCAGTGTCAAGCCAACAGGATCAACAATAAGCCTTCCATTCTGAAATGGTCTGCATCTAATGCAAGGCTTTCAGAGTAATACAAAGCAACAACGCGAAAAGAAAAATCATACTTAGGGAGGATACTGTAGCAAATGAAAACAAATTAGTTTCCTTAAAATGACCTTTTCATTGCTTATTCTTATGAAGAGTTATGAAGTGACACCAGCTCTTACTCAGTGATTGATAATAGGTAACTTAAGTCCTTGTTTGACAAAATCGTAAAACCTTTACAGACTAGACCCTTAAAATATTGTGCTGTTGTTGCATTATTGTTTTTATTGTGTTTTCTGTTGCCTTTAGCAATCTACTAGCCTACTTATCTTGTCTCCTGTTATTTTCATTTATTATTCCTGCTGGTGTGATGAACCTAATTATCACTGACTGATTCAGCAAAGGCAGGTGTAGATATGTAGCAAGGGATCTGGCTTTCCCTCAGTAACCAGCATCACTGCTGATCAGCCCTGGGTGATGATATAACACGGTGATGGTGTTCTGCCAAACCTCAGACTTGCCAGTACACTTTCAGCAATTCACTTCGACTTCTCCCGTTGGTCGCTGATGCATTGGAAGACCTGGACTCTGTGAGACAGATACCCTGGGAATAAATCTCATACCAAGTGGCATCATCAGGGAGTTCGTCATGCAGCATTTTTGCTGTGTAGACACGTTGGACTGGCATCAACAATAATGCAAAAGCAAGAGAGAACAAACATGTTTCCCTCAATTTGTAACAATTCAATGGATGCTGTACCACTTCACAAGAAGAAAGGGGAAGGCAATGGCCTTTTCTTTTTTTAGTTGGTATACCGATCCTCTTTTCTATGTTTCTATGTTTCTGATTATATAGGTTCTACATTGAATAAGTATTCTATAAAGCACAACAACAGTCTTCCATCTATATCATCTATGTGCAGTTCTCCAAAAGGGAATCTCTCTAACAAAGCTTAGACAAGGACAAACACTTCCTAGACAAAGCAACGTCTTATGATCACACTACTGTTCCAGGAAGGGTACAACAACTTATAGTTAGCGTTCCTCGTTAGAACTGGCTCTTCCTTATGTTACCAATATTCCACAGGCTCAAAATGCTTTTTCTGGCGCTCCTCCAAATTTTTAAATCTTGTTCCCCCTAAGATTTTAATTCCAACTTGATTTGCCAGTTTGGGCCTGTGATCAGAGGGGATATGGTTTATAGGATGTGACCCTCTGAAGGGACTTTGTTGGATCGGATGTCTTGTTCCAGTGCAGGAGGGGTCTTTCCTCTGAGATTTTCTGGGAAACTGTGTGTAGAAGACTGGAAAGAGAAGTGAAAGTGTGCAAGGGAAGTTAGATGTCCTGTAATGTATCGGAGAGTGACTGCAACAACACTGACCTTAGAGGATTTCTTATAGAGGAGGCTCAATGATCCATACTATCCACTATACTATGATCCAGATCCATAGCTTATAACAGCAGCCTACATTAGGTTAATACAACAGACAAGACTGCAGTATTATTTAAGGCCTATGCACTGGGTCTCTCCCTCAGCAGCCAGCAAGAACCAATACCCTCTGTTTTACATGCACAATATAGTTTATCCTCCTTTTTAGACTGATAGAAAAGGAAATTCACACACATCATGGTACGTAGGATCAATCTGAGGTAAGCTCTTTTTTAAAGAGAAAAAAACAACTCAACAATGCTTTTTGAGAGAAAAAAATGATCTTTCTTCATATTAGTGGTTGTTTGCCTTATGATGATCAATGACTGGAGGACATAGAATACCCACCTTTTTATTTTCCACTACATCACTGCGTAATGCCTCTGATGTACTGGGTTTAGTCCTCCCAGTATGGGTGGTCACACCTCTTTGATGATGACTCTACTCTCCTTAATCAGTTACTCACTGAGTTGTAAAGAATGCATTGGAGCATTTTCGCCTTTCTTCCTGCCCTTCACTGTCTATCTGCTTCCACTCCCTTCCTGTATTGGAAAGCAGGGCTGAACATTGCGTAACAAACTCTCTCTCTCTCTCTCTCTCTCTCTCTCTCTCTCTCTCTCTCTCTCTCTCTCTCTCAAATAGCCTTTATTGGCAGGACAAAGCAATATGAGTTGTGTGGTAACAATTGCACAAACAATATTGAACACGGATACACTGAGAACATTAACCAGTCAACTCTCATGAATCGTAACTAATCATATTCATTCTTATAGCTCTGACAATTGAATATTTATATTTACATATTGCACATAACTTAGAATAGCATGGCCTATAGCCTCTGTCTGAGGTTATGGCAAGACCTTTCATCCTCACCCAATACTATTGGTTTTTCTGACAGGGTGGTAGAATTAGGAAATTTAGGGTAGAAACTGTCCCTTATGTGGTTATACTTTGGGCATGAAAATAAAAAGTGTGTTGCTGTCTCTAATTCCACGAGGTTACAACGCTGGCAAAATCTCTGGTCTTTTAATTAGGTACCCATGTTTGAGTGTCTTCCTTTCTCTATCTCAAGATTATCCAAGTCTGCATTTTGTCAGATTTGTTCTTTCCTTGATATCGTTAATAATCAGGTATCTTGCAAACGCAATTTCTCTGCTTTTCAATGTTTGGTATCATTGTTGTGTTCTGCTTTTCAATGCCAGCTCTCCAAATTTCTGTGTAGTCTCTTTTTAGATAAAGATCAGTGCATTAAATTCCGGATCTTAATGTAATGTACATTGATCTCTGTTCTGGAGTAGACATGATAGAGAGGTGTGATACCAGTTGTCTCAGGGCATCAGGTTCTGGTGAGCGGTGGTTTGACTGCCGATCTGCTTGATTAAATGTTCCCACAATTTGAAAGCTCTTTTCTTGATCTGCATATGGAACAGTCCCAACTCCGCCCTACAGTCCCTGTGGACATCCAAGAATTTTTATATTTGTCCCACTTATTTAAAGTTGGGTATGTTATTGGGCCCCATACTTAACAACCATAGAACAAAACAGGGGATAACACTGACTTGAATATTTTTTTTTCAGATTTTGACTGGGGTATTTATTCCACCAAATGTTGTTTTGATGGAGCAGAAAGCTTTTCCACACCATTCTCTCTCTCTCTCTCTCTCTCTCTCTCTCTCTCTCTCTCTCCCTCTCGCTCTCGCTCTCGCTCTCTCTCTCTCTCTCCCTCGCTGTGTGTGTGCGTGTGCAGTGCTGCCCATCATGTACTCATCATATACTCACTACATACGTGCGCTCTTGACAGTGTTATGCTGAGCAGCAGCGCGCACAGCCTTTACGCACCGCGCCCCACGGGATCTCGGTGGGAGTAGACAGCCTCCTCCTCCAGGGTGGGCTGGGCCGGGCTGGAGGGAGAGGGGTGTGTCGGTTTAAAGCACCGTGCATTCCAGGCCGGGGAGATATATTCCGATCCAAGAACCGAGCGTGCAAAGAAAAAAAGAAAAGAAAAAGACTTTCGACTGATCCAACCAAGAAGAATCCACACACATAAAGTAAGAATTTCCGTCATTCCTAATGCAAGATTATTTTACATAACAGTTTAACGTTATTCAGCTTTGTATTGGAACTTTGCTGACATGCTTCAGGACCTTTTCACTGCTCGTTTCCTTCACTAGAGGCAGATGTGAAGTGAGGTGTAAACTGATGGTGTGAGACAGAGAGAGTTTGGAACGTGTGCAAGAGAGAGAGTCACTGTATCATTTAATATTCTTTGAAAGGGAAAATAAATGTTTGCATTGCAGGCTGAAAACATTTTTAATAATAGCCTATTGATAAGATCTGATGTTTCTCCTGTCATCAGATATTTGCTTGTAATTTTTGACCTTATTCTTATCTGTTCTTCACACGGTCTTTCAGCTCGGGCTGAAGTTTATTCCTCCGTCTTGCTGAACCTCCGCCAATTAAAGGCAGAAGGTTGGAATTAATTGACAAAATCCAATCAATCAGTTAACCTGATTGGTATCCATAACCACTCAATGGGGGTTTCATTCAGCCCTGTTGGTTGATGGTCAACCAGCTGCTACTGCCCTCGTCTCTTCTCCAGAGACCTGAAGGCAGTTGCTGCCACAGCAAGGCATACTATAGCAGTAGACTCCATGCCATCTGTTGCATTTGTTTTCTATAAGTGGCATCATTGCACACACATCTGGCATTAATTGCAGTGACTTTTAATGGGTTTTTGCTTGGGAACATTGGCAGACAGACAGACAGGGCGTGAAGCCTGGCCATTTAAAGTGGGTGTTGTTGTTCTTGGGGAATAGTGACCTGAATTTGAAGTGCTTATCTCAGGGGCCAGTAGGGGCCAGTTGGCATACCAGCCGTGTGGGCATGCCAACACAAACTAACTGGGCAGAGTGGTAGACGGGCAGAGGGAGGGGGGGGCAAAGCATAATGGAAGATGTGATACATGGGATAGTGATTGGCAGGGGAGAACGGCTGAGGAAGAGCGCCGTCACACTTAATTCCAAGCTCTGCTGATACCTGTGTAACGATTACATTTCAATGTGTGCATTAAAGCAGGACTTAACCACTTTATGATTAAATTATAAGGAATTATTTCACCAAACAACGTCTTGTAAAATGCTGCTAAAATGGTCTCATCTGCTACTAAATTCGAGAGCAGCGCTACATAAAACAGGACTTGTAGGCACATTTTGTGGGACCATCCAAAGGGTTTCAGGGAATGAGTAGACGACTCTAATTGGCCGATTATGAAGCCATTTTAATACACCTGAGGAGTGATTTTGAGATAACTTGCCCTTTATAAAGCTTATAAGGACACACATTACTGATAAAAGACCCTAAAAAGCCTTTATTCACGTTACATTTCAAAATAATCAATATTCTGTAGCATTATTTGGGAAGTTACAACACTATCTTGCATTTCAACCGGCCAAAATATTTAGACACCCATGGCCTGGAGGATGATTGAACATGGGTAGAAAAGCAAAAGACTCCATCATAAGTACAGTAGTTACATGTATTAGTCTGCAAGCAGGACGTGTTGAGTCCTGCCATGCTATTCAGTTCATTTCTACCTACATGTTGGTTCACCCTCACTAAATGGTGGACACATAAAGGCAACACAGAGAATGGTTCAGAGAGAGAGAGGTACTGCAGTTTTGGGTGGCGATAGTGTTGCAATACAGGCTGATGTTGTCCATTGTGTTTGTCATTATGATTATGACTGTTTTTGCCAAATATTTGGTGGATTTGGAAAGGGAAGGGAGGGGAATGTCATCTGACCCGCGGATTAACTCAGGAAGTCACGGAGTTGAAAAATCTGAAGTGTACATAATGTCACACCCACACATGCACGCACACACACACACACACACACACACACACACACACACACACACACACACACACACACACACACACATTCTATACTTACCCGTGGATTCTGAGGGTCTAATATTGCGAGGAGGACCCCCTCCCTGCCACCTCTCAGCTGTTGTCTACCCTTTGAACTGTGCCACATAACTTCACCACATAAATCCACTGTGCCTGTGTCACACCCCTGTCCCATGCAAATATTTGACTCAACCATGCAATCAATGGAAAAGCAGCGGCACCTTATCAAACAGTATTCCTGAAGCTATGAGACTTCTGACATATATTAAGATACCTGTAGTCTTTTTTCTCTTCAGAGCTAATCATTTCCACTGTGCTGCAGAGAATGGATGCTTTTGTTTCTGTATGTAATAGATGTAATCCGTTTCCTTAGATGTAGGCCTATAATTCTCCGGCGCATTTGAATTCGTCCTGTTGTTAAAATTGTCTGTGGTGAACGTAAGTGTCCAAGCAATGAGTACAACAAATGTCTTAGGACTACAGGGGAGATGCTCAAAGTCTGTGTGGCATGAATCATGCGAGCCTCAATAGACTGTTGACCCTTCACCCCATCAGCTTTAGTTCAACACTGCAGACATATTGAGACATATTGAGCTACGTCCACAGCTGAACAGATGTGATCTTTGGATGCAGACGCTGAGCATCTTGCTTGTGAAAATGAGAATAATCGGCCCATAAACTATATATATACTGTATAGTTATACGTGTTTGTGTATTTAACAGCGCTGCGTTTCTCCTGACTATGTGCATTAATGCAGCTCATTACAGTTCGTTGGTGTTTTACAAGACCCAATGAAACTCCGTTGAGACTTTGGGTTATATAGATTTATTTTTGCATGCTGCGCCAGGCTTCAGTCAAGTTGTGGCTTTCATGTTCAGATGGAGAGACGGTGCAGATGGTGAGAAGGAGGGAAATAAGGGGATAAAAGGGAAAGGTCTCCTCCCTCTGCCTGTCTCTGATTGTAAACAGTCTCTTTTTTTAACTTTCTCAACTTTGACATTTGCCATATGACATTTGACCTTGAGTCTACGCTTATGTTTGGTATTAAGCGGACAAGCCGAGGATGGGCAGGAAGGACTGGAGTTCTGGCTTATGTTCGATGTGAAAAATGATCTAATTCAGTTGTGATTATCAGTGTAGTGTATGAGGTGGGGATGTGACAGTATGATAAATGTACATCTGATGTACTGTACAGCTACACCCCGTACATGTGTGTGTGCATGCACGAAGCCATACAAACACACATGCAGCATTACTCCTTGACAGCTGGGGTTGGTGAAGATGGGATCCAGCTGCTGGTGTGTAAATGAGGTATGTTGGGAGTTGAGCTGACTGGGACAAAAGGCTAAATACCCCAGAATGCTTTGGGAAAGGCAAGCGGTTGAGGAGAGTGCAAGTCTGGAATGTGGTAATTGTGGGAAAAAGTGAAAGAGAAAGTGCATTGGCTGGTTGCATGATGGAGCGAGGAAAGGAAGGGAGGAGAGGAAGTAGGAGATATTTTGTCAATCAGATTTTTATCAATGTGATGATTTATGTGAACCATCTCTTGGTGGTGCACTGCACTTTACCTGTACAGTGTGCGCAAACAACTCTAGCCATTCCTCTAACGGAAAGAGTGTTTATGCATTTGTGTTCATGAACAGTTCCACATTGAGGCAACTCATTTGGTCTCCAGCTTCTCTTCTCCTCTCTTTTCTTGCCACCATTTGCATCTCTTTCTCTGATTCTATCTACTGTACCTACTACTCTGTTGGGCTCATTACGCAAACAAGTAATACATTTCTCAGTACTCACTTCAAAAGTAATGTTATTACTTTATTTATTACTCCATGGGAGCAGTAATTCATTACAGTACTCGTTATAATACGTTTCTGTTACACCCCTTAAATTGGTGATTTGCATCCACCTGATCTTAGAAAATGAGGATATTTCAATAGTCTTGCCTGTGTGCCTCTGTGTGAATGATCAGCCAGATATGTGTCGGTGTCTCATGTTGTGTCATTCTTTTGCTCGATAAAATCAAAGTAGTGGGAATACTTCCACCTAGAGAAAATCAACTTTCCTTCCATTTCATCAGCTGAGAGGAGGAGAGGGATGGGGGTGGGTTATAGTTTTTGGATAATTCAGCTTCAATGTGATATTTAGAGGGGATGATAACAAAAGTAATGACATTATTTTGATTGGCAACTGTAATATCATTGCTGCAATTGAAATAGTCATTTGTTACATTACTTGTTACTGGGTAAAAGTAATAACACCAACACTGTCTACTATCCATTCGATCGCTCCTCCATCCACCTGTCTATCTATCCACCCTCCACTGATCTATCGATTTGTCTCCCAGGATGCCAGGTGAGCGGTTGACAGTAAGAGGCACGTCGGAGGTGGGACGTTTCCCCGGCGCAGCCCCGCCCACCAGGGTGGAGGTGACCATTCACAAGGAGGGGGAGAAGAAGCAGGAGGAGGGGGGCTGTCGGAGCTGGTTCAGGAAGATGTGCCCGTGCTGCTGCAAGCGTCAGAACAGCTCCTCCTATGACGTTACAGATATGGTGGAGGTGGTGAAAACCCCGGCCCCGGAGCCTCCCAAGCCAAAGCCTCAGATTGAAGACAACAACGAAATGGAAGGTAACACGGTGAACGTTCGAGGTCCGTTGTGGTTTGGAATTGTAATATTGTTCATATACTGTAGGTGGCTTGTTTTGCAAAACATGGGCTGGGCCTAGTTCTAGTTCTATTGGGCATATAGGAGCTAGGTTTAGTTCATGTCATGACACTGTTTTCAGTGAGTATCAAAACATGATGTACATATCATGATAATATCACCACAAAACATACAATCCATAGCAGTAGTACCAACTGTACATGGACTGAATTTTATTGTTCATCAACAAATGAACAAATGCTAACTTTATCACACCTCTCATGCAGTCATTGCTGTCTGACTGGAACATACTACTACTAATAATAATAATAACAACCTTGATTTATAGAGCACTTATCAAAACAGAGCTACAAAGTTCTGCACCAGATAAATAAAACCTTGCGCTTTTTGCACACTGGAATAAAAATGGACTAATATCTTGCATAATAAACCTCTCATCCTTAATGTTTGATCGTGTGGGGGTTTCCTACCACCAATTCTGCTCAGCTTTATTACACTAACACCTCCTGCCATCCCCTCTCTCTCTCTCTCTCTGTCTGTCTCTCTCAGACATGATGCTGTCGGTGTGTTCGGTGGACCTGCTGAGCTCCAAGACGGGTCAGAACAGACGGGAGCACCACACCGACCTGTTCCACGGGGACGAGCTGATCATCCGCCGAGGACAGACCTTCCAGATAGAGCTGGAGCTCAACAGGCCCTTCAACGCCGACGCCGACAAACTGCACCTGGACCTCAAGACGGGTACGTTAGTGGTGGTGGTGGTGTGTGTGTGTGTGTGTGTGTGTGTGTGTTGGGGCTTCACTCTGTTATCATCTTTACTGCACAACATTCACACACATTTCACCTTTCACACAATGTAGCACTCTCATGACATGACATCCAGCTGTTACCCCCTGATACAGGGAGGGGTGGCAACTGTGGGCACATGTGGATTGTAGCACTATTCAAATGTCTGACACATGCTAAAACACACATGCACCTGCACACAGACACACCAAAACACAATCACACATACACATACTGTACTGATTTCGATCAGCGATTCAGCCATAGCTACTCCATTTGGGTTTAGGGTTCCACCCACCGAGTGTTAATAGCTTCCAGACCTCAGGACACCAGACACCTCTCTCTGGTATTTACGGGCCTCGTAGTACAACGTTCCATTACACTCTTGGGAATAACTGGCCATTACCCCACCACAGAGAAATGCTCTGCTTCAGTGAGATAAACGCTTTGCCGTCACCTGCCGCTTAAACGGTTAAATGTGAGGAGGGGAGGAGAAAAAGAGTCGAGGCACGTGACTATCTGACGACAGCATCTCTCATTACCTTTGCTTTCACAGTTGCATTCTTGGTGAAAAGGACTGAAGCGCTGCACAAAAGACAGGATTTTGTTCAACTAGGAGGCCGAATAAGGATTCGGTCCATTTTCATTCATGGTGAAGTCGTTCCACCAGCAAAGGGACAGTGTTTTTCACCGCTTTCCTTTTCAGCAAGCATGCAGAGGAGGGAGAGGAAGGGTGGAGAGTTCTCGCTTCGGTCAGATAGAAACAATGGTATCTCGATGAACTCCAGACTCCCTTCAGCAAATGGCACCTAAAGCCCTGCAGGGTGCCACTTGCAAAGCAAATAGCTCAGAACAAAGCATCCAGTAAGTCTTAATCCAGCTAGTACTTTTTTTCTCACAATAAAAAACGTCTAAAGAGTTCGCTTTCCCAAGTTTGTTAGCCCTTAGCAGAAACATCCAGGCGAATTATCTTAGGAGAAAATAGGCTTCAGGCTAAATATCTGCAGGGAAGTGTATCTGAAGTCTGGGAGGCTTTCACAGCACCAAAGCTTTGTTTACTTAGAGAAACCACGAGCAGCTGAGTGAAGGGTTGTGATACATGTTTGGTTTACAGTCGGCTTTGGCTGTGTCATCCACAGTGGTAACAGACTATCAATTACTGTGACGTAAATAATGGGGTTTACTCAGTACCTTACCGCATGTTGACATGAAGTCATTCCACTGTCACTGCTGCTATCTTACTGTATTTAATCTGCATTTTCAAGGTCAGCTGAGAATCAGAAAGAAATGAGAGAAGTAAAAAGCACTTCATTTTAGTGGCAAATTTCACATATGCACAAAGCAAAATGTATGTGTTTCACAGATACTTCTGCATGCACAAACAAAAATGTACCCACACCTGCGCATGCGTATGCACACACACACACACACACACACACACACACACACACACACACACACACACACACACTATGGAGGAAATACACCTTATATGCCTTGTTATTCTATATGCCTTATATATACATATCTAGTTATGCTACTGTTTTCTTTCCCCTAGTGCCCTATATGATTAACTATCTCCTCATATGTTTAACTACCTCATACCTATAGCTTAGCTGCACCATTGCCTTTACTGCCTGACCACTTAAGTTTTATTACTCAAATTGTTTACCAAAACCCAAGACTTTGTGCCTGTCTATCACGGACATGAGAACCTCCAGAATACCATCAAATGTATCCTACCATCACCCTCCCTAACCCTTCCTTGACCTCGCTCCTGTCCCCAACTGTATATGTAACACTTATTCCTTCGCTATTCAGAGAACTGCATTGCTCACTTGCTGTGTACGTCTCTCCATGCTGCACGCTTCAGTAAAGAGCACATTGAATCGATCGATGGCACAATCGCGAGCAAACCAAAACCGTAATGCCTCAACTACATACACTAATCAGACCCGCGATGCGACTAACACACAAACATGTAATGAGCTGGGGTTTGACTTTCCTGCCCCACATTCAGTCATGTTGTTCATCGACAGTTTCCTCTAGGCCTGTGATGGATGTTGTTTTTGAAGGTGGTTCAACAAGTGGTATTCCTGCCACGCCCACAGTTTTAACACTATGAGAGGAGGGTGAGCATATTGTTTCTTGATTCACTGCTGACAAAGTTGCTCCCGAGTCCACTAAAAATTTAACATATTGTTCAGCTGAGGCTGTCTTATGGTAGACACTGGGACAGAGTGAGTGCCTCCTTTCTCCTAACAGCTCAGAGGAATCCAGTGGAATCCAGTCAATGGAAAATTGGCTAACAACATTTGTGAATGCTGTAAGAACTGAAGCACGCAAACACACTGATTTCTCAAAAGTGTCTGCATGCCAACAAAAGAAGGGAGAGCCTATTAATGAATTAAAGTAGTATGGAACAATAATTCAGGCATGACAGCTGAGGATGACAATCACAAAACTCTGGTGATGAATTGCCTCATGGCCGGCATGGATTCTAATATCGCGAGCCAGTACCGAGTTACAAGTATATTTTTGTTACAAGTATATTCTTGTTTGTGTTGATATGCTTTCTAGATGGATAGATGCAATGCCCTCCAAGAAATGCAATGCCAAAATAGTAGCATAACTAGGTATGTAAATACAAGGCATATAGAATAACAAGACATATAAGGTGTATTTTCTCCACACACACACACACACACACACGCACGCACGCACGCACGCACGCACACGCACGCACGCACGCACGCACGCACACACACACACACACACTGTGTGGGTTTGTGTTGAGTGTTTCTTCTTGATCGCACTAAAAGTGTCAATTGCGTTGTTCTCCAATGGAGGTTCATTCATCTCTCTGTGGTTTTATAGTGAAAAAAACATTTCATCAGTGACTCAAAGTTGCAATGAAAAATTATGTCATCATGTGCAATAAGCAGTAAATCAGTTTAATCTAATTACAGTTTTTCTCAATTGTTTACACACTAACACTGGTACTTGAGACACAATGACCACAA
>OMLI01089136.1:0-31205 GCA_900302605.1 Rondeletia loricata | reverse complement strand
ACCCCCCCAGTGATGGATCAGCCTCAGCCCGTGATGCTTTCATAACAAGTCACTGACAGTCAGGATCATACAGACTGACTCCCATAGCCTTGCAGAATATGCCACGAAGGAAGGCTAATGTGTCTGCCTGTCTCTGTCTCTGTCTTCCTCTCCCAGAGTCAGAACAGATGAAGCCTCTGTTCTGAGCTTTTACTGAGTCACCAATGTGCGGTTGAGAAAATATGTTAATGCGGGTTTCAAATCTGATGTTTTGAAAATGACTAATAATCATTTTGGGTGAGATTGAAATCCCCTTTCTTGAGAATTAAACACTGTGTTCCAAGTGATTCCTTTAATTGCCATGATTAGGATCTTATTTCAGTCGGATCACAATTCTCTTTTGATCGTTTGAAATTTCAAAACAATCCTGCAACACCAGAGACTCCAGAATGTCAATAGCCTCTGTGTTTCTTTTCTTGTTTTTGCATGCTTCTGATGTTGAAATGTGTCTGTGTTTCTGCCCTGGGTAATTCTGCTGTAACTCGATCCTGCTGGTACTTGTTTGAAACCTGGCATCAGCAGGCCTGCCTGCCTGCCTGGCCTATCGGCAGCCTCGTACTTATGTAACAGTCTCCCATCCGTCCTGTAATTGCTGCCTTTTTGGGGCATAGTGTAGCGTCTGCTCCTCCGCTGTTGGGGAGGTGGAGAGGCGAGCGACGCAGTTTCTATGGTGCCAGGGCCTCTGAGATGGTGGGGATGGACGAGTCTGCAAGGCACAGAGACATCAGACACTACTTCACTTAATTGGCAAACATGTCGTGTGATAACCTGGGAACAGCACAGGCCTAATTGAGTCCTCCTGTGCTGTCCTCTTCTGACTACCTGACATGGAACCCAGGGCATTACATTTCCCTCCATTTAATGGCTACAGTTAATTAGGCCTGAATAGGGGAATCATTACTGCTGGAAAAACCACATGCCAGTGGATTCACCGATAAAATTAGCCATAATTTGCTTTTGCCATTTGAGCATTGGAGATAAACCACACAATGGGGGGGGATTGGACCATTACCGCTGGATTTGTATTGTGGAATTTTAGACATATCATAGACAAATGGAACGATTAATTGAGACTGAATTAATCACCCTGACTGATGTTCCATAAGCCAGGATTCATGGCTGTTTCAATTTAGATCATTTCAAGTACATGGGCCTTTTTTGTCTGGGCAGCAGGAGTAACAGCGAAATGGTTTAAAAATGTGCTTCCCTCATAAAACGGTGCCGCAGATGAGGAGCTTAGATTTTTGCCCCACAGCCAATACCCCTTCCTCCCACCTCGTCTCCTCTGCCACTGACATTATATACCACCCCCATACAGGAGCGCCGCATGCCTTCCATTGCTGTCCCATCCGTTCTGCAACTCCACACTCAGAGGGAACTTATTTATGTGGGTCCCAGCCCTGTCTTCCAAACGAGAGTCCGCCATTGTAATTGAATACTCAATAGGCGAGCCATTTAACAAAAGTGGAAATGGCATACGGCTATGTATTAATGTACTTTGCCGAGGCAAAAGGAGCCATCATTTTCTATGTTCAAGCTGTTTTTAAAGAGCATTTAGTCCGCCGTCTCCCCAGGCCATGAGAGCAAAATGACACAGATTTCTTCTTCCTCTATACTTTGTGAATGTTCCTTGCCTCATATTTTGTATGGTTATCTTGCTTATTTTCCCATCCATCCCGCAGCACCTCTCCATGATCTAGGTGGAGGGATACAAGCGGCTCTACAGAAGGTTATTGTCATGAAAAGCCCCTCAGGCGTTTTGGCTCTCAGCCCTATTTTTCTCCATCTGCATGCAGTGTGTGTGAGGTGGTGGGGGCTCTAATGATTTTTCCAGGACAGGCTGAAGTGGGTGTGTGAGTATATGTGTGTCTCTGTGTCTGTGTCTGTGTGTTTGTGTGCATGGAAAAAGGCAGGCAGAGATACATGGCCAATATGGCGTCATTTCTTAACATCTCCCTAGATTCGTCATCCGGCTTTGTTTGTTTGATGGACTGCTTGGACGCCTTATCTCTGTGGCAAGGCCCGTGGCTGTTTATCGCTGTGGTGACGTGTGCGGGACTGTGGAAGTGCGTGCTCTCTGCTGTCAGTATGTGTGGGTGATGGCAAGTTCACTAAAGACCCCTGAGGGCATGAGGGGTGTTCTCGCAAAAAAAAAAGAGAGAGAATTTCCCCTTGACAGCTCACCCACAGCGGACTGGAGATGTGCTTCTCAACAGTAGCTCGGGGAAAATATCCCGTCTCACCGCCTAAAACAAAGAGATGCGAGAGCCAGATTAGCGTATTACAGAAACCGCTTTCCTTATAGGCTCTCGCTCTCTCTCATTCTCTCTCTCTCTCCTCCTGTCAGAGCTGTCTGTAGAGAAAGGGAAGAACATGAGACATTAACCTCCATGTGTTTATTCACAAGGCCCCACAGGCCAACTGGGAGGACGAACACAGAACCATCTCTAAACCCCAGTCAAGCGGAACAATCACGATGTGTCGTTGGAGAAAAAGACAGGAAGTATTAGCTCCTGCTCTCCTTTGTGTCTTTCACGACTGAATTTTAATTGAATGTACTATTTCTGTGATGAGTCACATGCAGGCTGTCGGTGCCAGAGTACATTGACCTTCAATCTGACATACAATCAGTGACTCGTGTGATGAGTCATAGCGCGCATTAGCCGAGATGAATTGATAAATGCAAAGGCTGCCTTGTTTTTTTTACAAGACACTGCAACCACTACAACTAAACAATCCGCCTCTTTCTCTATGTATACATGCAGAGAGAAGATCGAGTATAGTGCAGGAGAAGTATTATCTCTCCAACATTCTTCTGTTTTTCCTGGCCTGCCTGTTTGCAGGTCATGGTACTTTGGGAGCCAGCATGGCTCCACCAGAGGAGTCCGGCTAACCACTGTAATTGTGCCGTGCCGAAGCCGCCTTCCCCAACCCCAGGATTGAACCATGAAATATTTGAAAATGCCGGGGTTAAAAGAAGGGGGTCTTTGGCAGTGCAACGTGAAATGCGAGACCGTAGAGCATCTTTAACAAGGAGGCGGATAGAAAGGCAGCCAGCCGGGCAGCCGGGGCACACGGTGGAGTCCTCTGAAGGAGAATAATTATGGATGTAAGAGGAGATATTGCGCTGGGAGCAGATCAATAATGCCCGCGCTCTGCTGGCGCTGAGGCCAGTGTATTTCTGTCACAGCAGTAGCGAGTGCAGGATGTCAGCTTGTTGCTGGAGGGACTCGCAGAAGTTTGAACACCGGCGGGCTTCCAGATACCCTTATAGCCCTCATGCCTGTCCTTCTCCTGATTCAGTGGAACTCAGTGGATTCTGGCTGTTTGCTTTCCCCCCTCCCCAATCCTCTTATCCACATCGAGTTGGCGGAGAGGACTGCCCTTTGTCTGCTCGTGATTGTATTCCCACAGTCCAGGGGAAACAGTCATGTTTTCCAGTGTCTTTTGGTGGACTCCCCTACCCTCCTTATGGTTAGAACATTCTGGATGAGAAATGGTATCCCGCACCATGGAATGATTCCCGCAGATTTCCAAATGCCACAGACACTATCGGCATAATCTACCCACCCATAATACCAAATTAATTTGCTACACGTCATGGAGGATGGAGCCTATGAGCTTGTTTTAGAAACCTCACTTAGCTCGGTCTGCCCATCGCTCCCACTTGAACTGAATGAATTGGTTGTTTTTATGACCTAAATTATTGCGGGCCTTTTGATTGCATCATGCCAAGTATTTCCTTGTAGAAAAGCCCTGCGGTTATTTTCCTCTCCCTGCAGCACCTATCACATGCTAGCTGTGTGCATGCATGTGAAATGATTTAGCCTGTTGAAGGGCCCCTGCCCTCCATGCAGCTTTTCATCTGCCAAGTGGCCATCTTATGCCACATCAACAGATAAGGCATTGGACATCATCTCAATTTATTCAGACAAAGCTCTCCTGTCCCTTGCACACACAAATGGTTTGAATTATTTTGAGGGCTTTTTTTCTTCCTGGGTTTTTCATCGTCTGAAGCATGCAAATCCCTCCAGACCAGATCTTTGTTTCTCATTAGGAGGTAAATAGAGCAGGCCAAATGCTCATATGTTTATTATACACAGGAGGGCACGATCGCCGTTCTCTACAATTCAGCACAGGAAAATGCTGTTTGTTTTTTTGACCTTTTGTTTGCAGAGCCTGCAACCAAATATGTATCAGATATATCAGATAATGAGCTTTGAGAAACTGATGGACTGTTAGAAAATTGGATACAGCCTCATCAGAACTTTTCATAGCACACTTTTCAAGCAAGATTTTATTTATCTAGCATGAAAAATGAATGTGTAATTACATAAGTATAGATACTAAATACATGGTTGAGCACTGAGAAATGGAAGCAAGCCAAAGAGAACTATGCCTCATGCATTGGTTTAGGACTGAAGGCATCTATTGGTTGTTAATAGTTCCTCTAATTAATAATAATAATAATAATATCATAATTATAATAAATATATAATGTATTATCTGCAGAGCACTTTTTTAAACAAAGTTTAATAAAACAGCAGCAAAAAAAGAAATACAGCAAATGCAAACATAACAGAAAAAAAGCAACAACAAAAAGGGAATGGACTACAAACAAATCTATACAATTGCAAAATCATAATGTTAGCAGTTAAAAGCTAGTTTATAAGGCACTCAGAGAGCCCAAAGTCTACCAACGCTGAATAATTCCCTAACTTGCTCTTAAACCCAAAGAAGGTTTGGTATCAAGTCTCTATCTCCATTTGTTTCATAGTTATGGCTAAAAGACGATAATTGTCTAATGCCAGAAATCACAGATCCATATCACGAGCAAAATCGAATCAGTTGTTCCTTGGCCCGATCTGTCCACCAAATTTCATGGAAATCCGTTTGTACGTTTTTGAGATATCCTGGTGTCAGACAGACAAACAAACTAACAGGCGAAAACAAAACGTCCTTGGTGGAGGTAAAAATTAGTTTTCAGTTGTGTCTTAGGTAAGTTGTTCCAAAGTTTAGGGGCCCTGATGGCAAATGCTCGATCACCTTTTGACTTTAGTCTACACTTGAGAACAGTCAAGAGAGCTTTGTCTGTAGATCTAAGACTGCGCTTTTGTACATAGGGAGATAACAGCTCCATTATATAAGCTGGGGCTAAGCCATTTATTGCTTTAAAAGTAATTAATAAAATATTTAAATCAATTCTGAAATCAACTGGAAGCCAGTGTACTGTAAGCTGGCTACAATTATCTCTCTTTTAGTTGTAGTTAAAAGCCTTGCTGCTGCATTAGCTCTACTTGGCTCGCAGAGGAGATCATCCACCATTTCCCCTTCATCTCATTTCGTTCCTTGAGAGAGAGCCAGTCTCTGGTACTCTGACGTTGTGTGCTGACCCCATGTTAAAGCCCAGAGGTGAGATGTGTGATAGAGGCCCTTAGTGCTGATAAGGCCATCAGGCTGATAACTAACTCCCCCCAGCACAAAGCTGCTACTACTGCTGCTGCCATGGCTTCCATTAGCCCCACCAGAGGAACTCCCCTCCTGCTCTATCGGAGGTTACATCCTGTGTTCTGAACCCCTTATGCAAACCCTGCTTTCCCATGCTGAGATTCCTATCAGTGGAGATATTTATGTACTGCACATGTTTCCGATTGTTTAACCTTTGGACCTGTGCTGTAGGTATTGGTGCGGTCCCTGTGGGCTTGGTAAGAGACCTCTCTCCTGCCCTTGTAGACAGACTGAGATAGATGGGAGCAGAGGCTGTTACTGGAGGTGTGTAATGGAATGGCAGGCAAGGGCACTGTTGAAATTGGCCAGATGAAAGCTTAGGTCAACCCTGCACTTGGTTGCTCTCAAGTTTAGACAAATCACATCATACTGGATTTAAAGAAAATGTTTTTATGTTTTTCACTTTTGGGGTTATTTCCTTGATTGTGCTACTATTTTACATCATCCACTTATCCATAGGCCATTTCCTGTTTGCATAGCTCTGTTATGATTTGTAGCATCCCATTAATTCACATATTTTCATGCTGCTGATGCTGAGGTGTTTGCACACCCTGTGGTGTTGATACATAATATAAGTGTACTGTATAATGAAACTTTACAGCTATCAATTTCAACAAGACCTATGTTGTTCAGTTATCAACTTTATTCCCTAAAAGGAACAAGGAAACATTTTTCTAAGCAAAAGTGACATTGCAATTTGCAGCAGTGGATTATATAATGAACATAGCCTCAGGTTAATGGGGAGATTTGATGGAATTAAAAAAATAATACCATCTTATGCGTTGTTGAAGGTATTACAAATTTAAATGTTCTAACTCACAATACACCATTCATTGAACAATGGTCTGAGTCGGTCTAAAGTAGAGGGAAAATAAAAGATGTGCAAAAAATCTCACTATCAGGTGTTTTCCTGATAAGAAGCCAAATTTTGAGGGAATGTGTTTGGGAGTTAGAAGACGCCCAAGTCTGGAATCAGGCTAAACTGTCTGTGCATGCCAGTTGTAAATTGTCAACAATAAAGAACCTGACTTGCAGATTTAACCTATACGATCGCACAGAATGTAATAAATTAACTAGGTTGAGTTGAAACATGCCTCTTAATGGCTCAGTAAAAATAAAGTAATGCCATCATCTGTTGTTGAGTAAATTCCCAGAGGCAGTAATAGCGACTTCTGCCTCTCTGTAGTGTGTTGTTTGTGCATGTGTGTTTGTGGCATGTCATGCTTGAGCAGGAATGCTGCATTCTCGTGGGAGCTTCAGGAGGACCCGGTACAGGTGATTTATTCCTCCTAATCTGTCCTCCACAGTAGCAGGCGGCCGCCCTCCTTCCACCCAGCTGTAGGAAGGTGCTATCAGCTCACATTATCATATTAATAATCACCTGCGGTACTTATCGCCGCACACATCTTTGGTGTGGCAGCTTCCTGTTCGACAGCACCTGGCCTCGTGCTGGGGGTTGACACTCTGACATCCAGCAAGAGTCATGTTTGTGACCCTGAGGCCACTTCAAGGGCGCCCACATTCCCCACCGATGCCATTGCCTTGATTAGTTATTTATTTCCCACCCCCCGCCCTGTAATGTATGCTGTAGTAATCTGGGTGGAAGCGCTTGAATTGAACGCCAGATGTTGTTTTTACTGGGCATTTATGAAAGCTGTCGGACTCGCCTCAGCGATGTCTTAGGCGCACATGCAGAGAATGAAGAAAACAGTGAATATGTCATATGCCATACATGTGTAAATAGTGATAAACGTCTGAATTATTTGGGAAGTCATGACCTGATCATATTCAGCTCAGTTTAAAGGGATCGTAAGTGATTTGTCATTTCCAACTGATCTGTCCAGGCCTGATAATTTGTTTTCCTCTAGTTTGCACAGTTTGATCAAAGAGCCAGTCGAAAAGAAATATTTTACAACCTTGTCATATTGTGTTTCAGAATAACAGTGGAAATCAGTTCTCCTTTAAAATTGTTCCAGGCTTAAAACTCACGGATGCCTTCGAAACAAGCCCATATTGAAATGCCCAGACAGGAAGAAGAAAACACAGGTCGCGTTGTAAATAACTTGTCAGGCTTGCCCTCCTCAGTATCCCGTCCTCCCACCCAATGTCAAACACAATTCAATTTCTTCCTCAGCATCAGCTTGGGCTAACACGGTCAAGCAAATGCCTATTTTCTGAATGGCCTGGGGGAGTTACGCTTTTCAGCTTATCAACTTTTATTAACCTCAGCACTGAGGTTTGCTCTTTGATTTAGATTCTTTGGGAAACTCTGAAATAGGATTTTCTTTCTCGCTTTCCCTTCTGTGACATATGCTCAACAACTTGTTACACAGAAGAGAAAAAAAACATAAAGGCTTGTTGTGGTTTGTTAACGGTGTTATTTTAGCTTGAGGGCCAATAACTTCTCTAATTGTATTCCTTTCATTTCTTGTGGGTCTCCTTATCTACCATGGTGCTTTATGAGCAAACAAACACCTTTTAGCCTGTTCAGGCCAAAGGGAATTCATAGGAAATGTGTGTTGTGAGATATTTAGGATAAGGTAATAGTTTGAATGTAAGTACAGTATCTGCTGTTTCAGAAATGTAGGTTCGGTCAAACAAAAACAAAAAAATCCATACAGCGTGGATAACTTTGTGGAGAATACACACATTCTATGTCTGCTCAGAGCAGATCTAAGCCATGCTTCTTGGCTCCTGTCACTTATGGTGTCAAGGGGGGGGGAAATAAAAAAAAGTGTGAAGCTTTGAAAAATTCCCTTTGCATGAAGTGTGTATTTCCTCTTTCGTTTTGCCCGGCAAGAAATCGTAGGCTCCCGCCCTCCTGACTGGGCTTTGGATTATTAGCTTAAGCTCTCTAAAAATATCCCTTTGACCGTATGAGCCTCTGACAGCAGCAACATCTCACACATTCTGATAGCTTTATACTAACTATGGCTGCATAAGGGCTCATGCTCTCAGCCCGGCATGTTATCTCTTACCTCGTTCGCCCAAGGAAGAGAACGAGGAGAACTTACGGGCCCCGAAATCTGCGGCAGGCGTCTCTACTTAGGAGTAAGACTTGGAGCAGACCATCAAAGGAGAGCACGCAATCGCAGCAATCTCCTAACAAATGAGATGCTTTTTTGAGGAGGGGAGGATTTCGCCCAGATGTCACTCGAAGCACTTGTCATTGTAGTGACAGCTGTAGAAGCACATGGACCATCATTTGAAGACTGTCTACCACAACATACCAAAACATACACAGCCTAAAATATGTTATCTATTAAATACTTACACTTATACTTACACATTATTTCTTTTTTTTTAGCTCGTCCGTGTAGCCGAAAAATTACATATTCACCAACATATTTATCATACCAATATATTAGCTTTAGCTGAGCTTATAGTAAAGTATTTTTTATGTAGGCATCCATTACAGCCCATAGAAATTCCTAAAAGGGATTACACTGCACACAGGTGGCTCATAGAAATTGCTTCAATTATCTTTTCTACTAGCACCCACTCCCTCTTGAAAGGCTTTTCTCACAAATGTTAGTTGCTAACTAGAGAGAGAGAGAGGGAGAGAGACGTGTGCCGCCCAACAACACTGTTATTCAGCCTTCATTCATGAGTCGTTTTAAAGGCTTTCTAAAGACTTTGAGATGAAATATCTCTGTTTTGACAAGACATTTCTCAAGCTGCTCATGCCCCTATGAGATGCCTCGTACTTGTCTGTGATGGAATGTTCCTGAGGAGAAAAGTCAATATGTGGTTGTAAATAAATGAAAACAAATGTGAGACCTAAACCCTCAATAGAGGCAAAGGAAAAAAAGACAGCTCACCTTTACTCATTATAAAAGGCTTGAGTACCGCACCTAATTGACTAGCCCCTCTGCCTGCATGTGTGTGTGGGGTTGGGGGGTTGGGGGGGTTGATGAATTGACATATTGTTGGCTGTAATGTTGATCCAAGGCAGAGAGCCATGAGTCTTTTCTCCTGGGACCAGTAACCATGTCATCTCCTCCCCTTCTGTTTGAGGACCAGGTTGTCAACCTCTCCCCAAGGTCACGCAAACACCAGCCCCCCTTTTCATATAATTGGATCATTTAGCATCATAGCATCGACTTAATGCTCTGTCTGGGGTCAAAAGTGAATTCGGTGCATGAAGTCGTCTGTCACGATTTGTGGCATCATATTGAATTGACATGCAACAGCTTCAGCCGTTGAATAAAATGAAGCAGGATAACTACTTGTTAGTAGACTACATGTAGTAGGTGCTGTGTTTCATGTGACCGGCGTTGAATTTCAGTGTTGGGGATTCCCCCAAATCAACACATGTATGGTTTCAGTGGTAGTTTCATGGCTGCAGGCTGAAATGGCGTTGTTATCTCATGCTACTGTTGTAAGATGAGATGAAGTGGGGCAATAGATTAAATGGGTGGGCTGCATGCCTAGTGAATCAGGAGTTGGCATAGCAATACCAACTCAAGTTATTCATTCGCAAGTGACACTGCCACACATGTGAGTAGCTGAGATGTCTTTACTTTGTGTCTAAAGTGTTTGATCCTCTATAATTAACTGCTCATATGTGTTTTATTTCAGGAGGCGGCCACTTTTGCCAAAGAGCAAGGCTTTGAGGTGAGTTGACCAGCAATTGCACACTAAACAGATCCTAAAGGTTTATTTTTGCTGATAATGAAGTTCTTTTTGGACAGTGATTGATGTGCTATTATACTCTCCAGGCCTTGCAGCAGTTGCTATGGAAACCTGGCAGTCGTCATGGTTTCTTTGTTCAGCCAGCTCTCTGTTATGACGCACTCTGCTAGGTCTGCACCCAACATCGCCTACAGATGTTATTTATTGAATTTTGAAAAGCCTCTTGGGAAGCTGAGAAGTTGGGCATGGTTTCAAGCCTTCCTCTGCGGGCTTGTGGCTCGTCAGGTTGCCTGGTTAAAAAGCCTCCTCATTAGCTTCATTGCACCCAGGGATGATATGTCTTCCCTTGCCTGCTATAGCACTACACCAAATTGAACCACACAGTAGTCTTTTAATAACCAAATTACAGCCACCTGTGGTTTTAGATTATGTAAATGAAAATTACAGCGCTTGTTAGCCCATAGAATGTACAGTATGTGTTTTTAAGTGGGGCTGCCTCTTAAGTGTCGCTATTTTTTGGTTTTATTTTGCATATTCCTAATGACACTCCAGCACTGCTTTTAGATATGAAATCGAAAAGCAACAAATAGCCTGTGTGTGAGTTTTGAAATGGTCTCAGGTATTTCAAGTGCCTTCTCTCTTTCAAAGGTAGAGCTGCCTTGAATATGTCTCTGCTCTGTGTGAATAATTGTCATCCAGAATCACTAACGGTGCGATCAACGTGACTGGAATAGAAATGCAATCCTGATGGCAGTGACAGGTTTAAGAGAGGAGAAGGGATGAAGGCAGGGGAAGGGGGGGTGGTGGGGGAGGCTCACATCACAAAATATATATAAAGGGCAAAGCGTAGACTCTCCTAGTAGTAACAATTCTTTGACATTTTCTATGTCAACTTGATTTGCCAGAACACTCTGCGAAATTGCATTGGATGAATGTGATTTCTCATATAACATCGCTAGTATGTACTTATTTCTAGATGGTTGCAGTTCAAAGAGGTTTTCTTCTCAAATGTGTCTTTTTTTTTCTTGTCACTTTTTGATGACAGTTTTACTTGGTGTGTACGAGCAGGTCCCCATACTGTTTACAAAGTTTCAAAATGTCAGTATATAGGCTCCAGATGCTGATATGCTGCTGATAATGCACCATCAAAATTAGCACAAAATATATTTGCTACTTGCTACATTTACAGTGTGTCTCAGAATGCTATTTGTGACTTGTAAGGGCAGTGATGATGATTTAAATTCAACAACAGTCACGTTTAGTGGTCAGTATGGCCTCCATCAATTTTGACAAATTGGATATTGTTATAATTCCTCTCCAACTGTCAATATCTGACCCCAAAATGCTTAAATGTTTCAGTAAGCTGTGTATTGTCACATTATGGACTAATGGAACTGTCAGAAGCAGTTCTCTACGGCTTACCACCACCGGTGTGAATGTGTGTGAAAGAATAATGGTTTCTGTAAAGCGCTTTGAGCACTTGGAAAAGCGCTATATAAATCCAAGCCATTATTATTATTATTATTTAGGTGAAATGCAAGATAAAAAGCTTGTAGCAACAGCAATCAGTAGGTCCGAACACACTTAGTAGCCTGATTGTGATCTGTTTCCTTTAAATGCTCAAAGAAATATCTGCACATTGAATCTTTCCCTGGCAATGTTTCACAAACAGCCTGCATTAGAGATTGGCTTTGTTGGCTTCAATACAGAAACAGAATTTAACACCCTTATAAAGCTTTCATATTTCATACTTTTTTTATTTATGTCTGATCAATTGCCTAACAATCATATTTATTGTTATTTGTCAGCAGTAAACCAAATTGACCATATAATTTGTCAATTCATTTTTTTACCACTCACAATGAACATTATTATTTTTCTGTATTGTTTTGCCATATGAAGTTGTCAGGTAAGTGGTCTATTTCTGCCAGGCAAAAGGAAGTTGTGTGTGCGTGTGTGTGTGTGTGTGTGTGTTGCTTCCCCTGCTCAACAACCATGATGCTTACCCTACCACCTCTGGCCCTAGAACCTTTTAGGTCCTAGGCATAGTATAGTGTCTTTTTATGTCCGCGAACATAAAACCAAAGGGTGACAATGTGCCAAAGTCTTGTGTGGTTTTGCATTCGGTGTCTGGCGGAGTGCTTGTGGTTACATCCAGTCACAGTGACAAATTGCTTTTTTTGCCATTGCCTGCTAACAGCCTTTGTAGTAACCTCACCATTAGCACTTACTTGGAGTGTTACACCCATTTTTCCTCTGCCCAAGGTCTCCCTGGACCTCTTAGGGCTGATTAAAGGACGTTTGGGAAGCATTTAGAGGTGTTAAACCTCATTGGCCTGAGTGAGCCAGTGTAGCTGGTGGTATTGGGTTGGAGCCTATCTCTCTGATTACTCCCATCACCGCAGTATTTGCTTGCCCTGAAGGTTCTCGAGTGTTAGCTATCATACTGATGCTAGAAAGTGTCTTCGACCCTTAATGCTAGCTCTCAGTGTGCTGTATTACGGAAATGTAGAGTCCACCCCACTGTGAGATGGTGATAAAGACATTCCACCTGCTCATAGTACATCATGATGAGTTAATAATAAAGTAGCACTGACAGGTGTGGGTTTTTTATCCCTCTCATGATCAAAGGCAAGCACTCCGGAGAGTTCTGTCGTCTCCAGGCGAATATCCATTCTGTGCAGATGCTGAGGAGAGATGGCCTGTTTCAGGAAGGGAATGATACAGTACATGCACCTCCTATCCCTTCAGCTCAAAACATAGCTTTATCTGACAACAGCATATCTTCAAATGGTTTTCATCTCACTTAGGGAATACGACGTTCTAATATTTTGCAGCTCTCTTTAATTCTCCTATAACTGCATCGAAGTACCATTGAGCGCTCCTATTGATCTTTTTTTGAAATGGTTTCAGAGCCCATCTATTTTCATTATCACTTGATCCCTCTGCCAATATTGGAAAAAGCTGACCTCTCTCAGTCACACTTGTGATCTGTGATTAACTCCCCAGAAATTGCTTCTCATTACTGTATTCATTTGGGTAATGTTAAATTTTGTTACTTCAATCCAATGATCTTGTATCTTCACAGACGGATGACATTACAGAGATTGCAAAGAAGGCCCAAAACCTACCCAAGGAGAACAAGAAGAGACAGCGAGTGGTGGTCTTCACCCAGGGCAAGGACGACACTGTTGCAACTGTTGGTAGGCAAATATTGTTTTTCATTTTTGCCCAGTTTGTTTGCTTATCTCTGCGTTGTTGCAGTTAAGTACAACGTGAAGCCATCCCCACTTTGGCCCCTTTTGGAAATCTTTACCCTTCACTTAAACCTCATATCTCAAAATTGCAGAATGCTGCCTTAAATAGATGATAGATTGCTGACTGAAGAGAGAGGAATGGTATCAGTAATTTCTTTGAAGTTAACCTCCAATATTGACACCAGATGTTTAGAAAAAAACAGAATGCTTGCACTACATTCAGTCATTTCAGAGCATAAAAGACGTGTGGAGGATGTAGAGAGCAGGCATTGATTTGTGAAGTACTTCTAACTTTGTCTTGGACAGATTCCAGACCGGTCCTCAGCCATTTTTAATGCATCAACTCTTACATCCTGCCCTTTTTTCTCCAAAATAACAAAAAACAACGTGGCCCTCAAATCAATTTAATTTCTTTGATAAATGGCATATTTGTTAGTGGACTTTAAAAGGCAGTGTCATCGTAACCGTGCAGGGGTTGCAGGGGTAAGCTATGTGGGGAGAGATGATCGTTTCCGATTACTGCTGGGAGCCTTTGCCTTTGTTTGGAGCCACGGGGTGTCTCTCCTCATTGCCCTTGCAGTTCAGACTAGTGAGACGTGCACAGGGAAAGATGGCCTCAGGTAAAGACTCCAACATATCACTCATCACTGGGGACTGCAGAGAAGCACAACTACAGCAGTACTGTTAGCACTCCTGGACACCAGCATTGATCCAACACTAGTCTTGTTGGATTGAATGTGTTCAGCTTCATACTGTTGGCAAGAATGGAAAAACATTTCCCAACATGAAGCTTTTAAAGGATATAGGTTATCACCTTAGGAAATATTATGCAATAGAATTATCAGCATGACTAGATAATGCCACTAAAGGTATATTATTCATGATCATATCATTTTATTCAGCAAACAAAGTAGATTTTTCATTATTGCAGTGTAGTGTTATTGGAAGTAAGTTCCCTTTCATGAGGATTTGAAAGAAATCTTTTAGTGGAACTCCTGACGCCAGGCGCTTAAAAAGAAAATGAAGCCATCCATTGTGTTGGAGGTGTTTCATGGTGATGGATAATTCCTGCCTGCTTCTCTCATTGCTCCTGCATGATGACAGAGCTGTGCGCCTCTGTGAACTTTATATAAAATACATGATGAATGCAGGCGGGATGAAAGACAATGTGTTTCAGATGTCATCTACAAAGACAAACATGATAAATGTCATTGGATCTGCTATCATTGGGATGAAGCAGTTACAGTAGTAGGTGCAGCGGAATTGGTGTGTGTGAACATTGCTATTCACGCCAGCCAAATAAATGTCAATGTAAAAAGAGAATTAAAGATTTTCATTTCCCAGAGGCAGCGCTCTAATAAACTTGATCTCTCATTTTGTTTGCAATTCGTCCTCCTGTCAGGATTTGATCATTTGCCAGCCTCTGCACGTCATGTTAAACCATTTTATAGTGATTAAAGATGGGAGAATGCCTTCCTCTGTGGTATAATTCTCCAAAAAGAGATGTCGATTTGTTATCTTTTTTTTCTGCCCTTCATTTGGAGACTCAACCAGTCTTTCATCACGCTACTGCTTCAAACGTGCCTGTTGAGCTGTGAGCAGGGGAAATGGTCCTTTATTTAGCTGCCACCGCCACTGCTGAGCTACACTGGGCTTTTGCTTATACACCCATTAAAGCACTAATTAAGATCATTGTGCCCTGAACCTTAACGGTGAGGAGATCTAATAAACGATCATTCAGTGGGGGTTGCCGCTCTAATCGCTGATAAGGACTTGATAAAGCCTGAGTCGGCTCCTCGGCGGGTTTTAGGGCTCTCGAGGGGGCGAGGCAGGCAGATTTTAACTCTGAGAGAGAGGACCTGATCTATACATGTTAATCACATGAAGTGGAGTCAGTTAAGTTGCAACAAATATTGGCTACAGGGCAATGGCTTCATTTTATTGGTTTATTTTTTTCTCAAAAAGCAGAGTGATTTGCCATTCTCACCAAATTTAAATTAAATATTGCAGCATTATTTTAAGATTGAATTGAGAAATTCTCAAGATTGTCTGTAAATTGAAAAATTAACAGCTTACGCACTGAGAATGACCTCCTCTCTTTTACTTGGCATCTCACGTCAAAGTGTTTTACTTCATGTTTCACTGAAGGATGTTGGTTTGCGATGATCTTTTGCCTGTGGTTACAGTAATTACAAGCATATGTATTTTTTTCTAACTCGATTGTGAATAAAGATGCTGGTTATGATGAGGAAACAGATTGAATGTCAACTTGCTCCTAACCTGTCGTGCTTGCCAAGAAAGTGGTAATGTTGTTTTCCTCTGAGGCAGAGTTTGGCTGAAACGCAAAAGGAAGCGTTCCAGAAGAAGTGTTCTTGGGCACGTTTCTCACATGGAGATATTGTATTTAAACTCTGCAGTACACTTGAGTGCATGCCTTTGAGCAAAGTAGTCATTTGTAATTTCCAGTGACTTGACAGACCACGATTTATTATGATGTTTTAATTGTTTAATTTGTGTCATAATAAAACGTTACATTGCCGTGGTTGGTTTTAATGACCTGCCAACCATTTGCTCTACCTGCTATCTGTCGAAATGACATTGGTGTCTATTGGAAGAGAATGAAGTGAAGCATGTCATAATGTCAGAGTCAAAACAATGCTCCATGTGCTCATTTTCCAATAAAGTCGAGGTTGCCTTATTTGCATCAGCTTTTTTACAGGAGAGCATTTTCTCAGTCATTGCTGTGGTGTGAATTGGCATTGTTAAAAAGAATAGCCAATAATAAAGGGCTTAATTGATACTTATTTCAAAGAGAGTCGCTTGTTGAAAGAATGTATTGAGTTTAATCACCACCATTCAAGGGTTGTAATGAGGGAATTATGAAGAGTGAATTAACAAAAGCACACAATTACAGCTTATTGGAGGGAAGTATTTGAATTCTTAGAGCCTTACAGTTTCTCTGTATGTTACAGGTTAACTCAAAGCACACTCATGCTATACTCCCTCACATTCACAAGCTGTCTGCTATTTCACTTATTTTGTCAAACCCAAATCCAGAACGTTATGCAATTATTTCAGTGTTACGCTAAAAAACGTACAGCAAAGTGTCATTGACTGCAAATAATGGTGCTGCTCTCATTACGGTGAAATGTGAAATGGGTTCAGCAAAGTGATGTTTTCAGACATGCTACAAGCCAGTAACAACAGAGACACTGAGTCTTTGGCAGGAGAGTTTTTTATTGCCATTTTCATGACAGACCTTTGCCAATGAGCTCTTTGTTACAGATGGCCGGGGAGTCGGTGGACTGTAACCTGAGCTAACATGTCAGTCAAATTTAATAATTTGCCTCAAAAGAGGTTATGTGAACTTTCCCGAGCAGCAAAGTGCAAGTATTGGCAATGATGATTGAAGGAAGAGGACTGGGGTATGCTGTGATGTCTCTTGTGCCATGTTTCCAGCGATGGTGGTTCAACTTACCGTAAATGCCGTCAACTACATGACACAGGCCACATTGAGTACATTCACACGCACTTTAATATTCTGAGCCGTTTACATGGAACGATCAGTAACCCGTTTTTTCATATACCTGTATAAATGGAGCTAGCCTAACGTTCTATAGTTTAGTTAGTGACATGTTATTTTGATGCTCGTGACTCCATGGAAACGCACGTGACGCGTGACGCATGTTCGCCAAACCCAGCAATAACAGGATTTGGTGTTTACATGCCGGAATATACCGGTTGATATCTGCATATCCCAGCTAGCATGTTCGGGTTTTTCTTGTTCGGGATATGTGCTTATCCCGGTTATTGTAAACGGGACATGGCGTTTGCATGTGCCAACAGAATATTTGAATATCCCGAATATAATAATAAAATATCAATATGCACTCATTGAACTGGTCAGTCAGAAGTGTGAGGTACTTGCACAATCAGTGTTTTAGCAATATGGTTATAGATGTCCTTTATGATTGAATGTGCTAGAATCCAGTTTGACACATCTTGATTGTTAAAAGCACTCACACTTGTCCACCTGTTTTAAAGGGTATTTAGTGGCTTTTAATAAGGATAACATAACAAAATCGCTCAGTAATAACCCTGTAATTACATATCATTTATTAATGTAATAAAGTGTTGCCACTCAATGAAGTAGTTTTATCACACAGATTAATATCTACTTCATGTGAGGTTACCTGGTTGGTCTTTCTTATGAGTGAGACATGTGACTCCTCCTACACCAACCACACTGGAGAAAGTAACCATTTGTTTGAACCTGTGTAAACATATTTACCCACTGAATTTTATTTGATGTCCTTGGGTCTGCTGAACAGCAACTGCACCAGCTTCAGATGTTCTCTGTTACGGCCCACATAGCTCCTGCTCTTTGATTTGAATAGCCTGTAGCATAAGCAGAATCACAATTAATGATTTCAGTTTCTTAACTGTGGAATAACTAATTTATTATTAGCACATTTTTCATGTAAGATGTGCGGTTAATCATTTCAAGAGGGAGGAGGATTCTCAAGCTTCATCTGCGACATTAATTAAGCAAAGTTGTTATGCTGCTAATTAGCTGATCCTAAAAGGATCTCGGTCTGTTGTAATTTATTATCAAACTGACAATCAGCTGCTTTCCTGAAAAGGGAAAATGCTCTTTCAATCAAACCATATGTGTGCTTATTATGAAAAAACAAACAACATCTCACTTGTTTTCTGAGATACATTTATCAAGTAGTATCAGTACCTGACCTTTAATCAAGTCACATTCTTCTGTATAAGATGTTGTCGTTCAGGATTATTTGATGGAGTTTCTTTCCCAATTGGTGTTTTACAGTAATTTTATGGATTATATCAGGTGTTCAGCATATGCTAGGCTGCATGTTGTGCACCTATTGCCCTGTATTACAAGGACAGAAGTGTATTCAAATTGATAAGGCGGAGTGTCTTGTCTGCAGCTCAGATATTCTGTGAGCCATAGTTGGATTAGCAGGGGGCCTCATTAAACTACGTTTGTAGTTTTTTTTTCTCATGTCTGCTTAAACTCCCAACCTCTTTTTCTCAATAAGAGGTCTGTCAGCCTCCTCGTGTTCCTTTCATCCACATGTCAGTCTTTTGTCTCCTGCACCTTATTGAAGGTTCATGTCGGCACCAGAAACCTTGGATTGTTTGAAGATCGTGTGTGTGGTTTAGATTGTTCTGACATAAGTTGCTGATTTAATGTCATTCTACACCTCAAGACTTTGTCATCTGGTAGATTTTTGTTTCTTTTTTCCTCTCCTTTTAACTGGAAGTTTCTTTGAAGTGCATATGCTGCTGATAATTGAAGCAATATAATCCACTGAAGATAATAAAGAGACCCTCATTTAATGGATTCCATTTTTGAAGTGAAACAACGTAACTGTTCTCGCATCGTTACTTATTCATTGTAGCACTCACCTAAAACTTCAGAGATGTTAAGAATGTGCTTCCAATTCATCTATTGCTGTACATTGATGTACTGGGGCATTTATTCTAAATCCAACATCTAATTGACCTAGGCATTGAAAAGAAAGTAAATGTGGCATTGCGTTTTCCTCTCATCTCTATAATTTCAGATTCACATAGACATTAGTTTAATGCGCACAGCATGTTGTGAGATTCAAACCTTTTGTGGCTTATAGGTTCCCATACTTTCTACAACTGTTGGCAGATATTCAACTTTGTCAATCTGGGCATAATTCAACAAAGCAAACTAAGCATGTGCAGTTTATTTATAGAAATGGCTTCCATGTTCTGTTCAGACACAACTTTAACTTTGAGCTCCCAGATTGACTGGCTTTCAGTTCCTGATTAGTGCATGAATCAATGCACTCGGCAGTAACAATGTAGTATGTGTTGGAATTGATTATTGGCATAATGTTATATATTACACAGGTTATGTATCAGCCACAAACGTAGCCCGTGCTTCTTGGATTTTAGCTCATGTGACCAAGCATCACATGACGTTTAGTGAGTCATAAATGAGTCATAGATTATAACAAAGCCATGGCGAGTAGAATGCCCGATGAATAATGTCATATCGAGATCCAGTTAAGCAAATAATAAGCCAAAAATTGAAACACTACTGTTCGCTGGTGTTCTCCTTTAATTAGCAGTCTTCCTCTCTGTCTTTGTCCCTTCCATAGGTGAGAAGGTGACCATGTTCCCTGTTTTGGACATCGACCAGAATGATATTGTGGACACTAATGGAGCAGGAGATGCCTTCGTGGGA
This sequence comes from Rondeletia loricata, assembly GCA_900302605.1. Taxonomy (NCBI): domain Eukaryota; kingdom Metazoa; phylum Chordata; class Actinopteri; order Beryciformes; family Rondeletiidae; genus Rondeletia; species Rondeletia loricata. The sequence continues at coordinate 11,516 of OMLI01089136.1, read as the reverse complement.
GGTACAGCATGATCCAACCCTTTGATACAGGCCACCTATGTGACATAGTAATGTCTCTAGATTATATGAGCATGACATTTTCCCTGCTGTTTTTACTCTGTCTACCCAGGATTCCTCTCTGAGTTGGTCCAGGAGAGAGCGTTGGAGGAGTGTATCGGGGCTGGACACTATGCAGCCAACGTCATCATCAGACGGGTTGGCTGCACCTTCCCGGAGAACCCAGACTTTCATTGATGCATCCAAGCACTGTGCATTTCCGTATATGTATGCCTCAAGATTTTGTGTACAATTTTTATATTTACAGTGACTCCATGGGAGTAAGTCGGTGTTGCAACTTGAATACTTTCTCAAACTTGCATCATCTCAAATGTTTGAATACAATTTAAACAATACACCAGCTTAATTTGCCATATGTTGGAATAATATGGTTTTATTTAACACTCAGCTGTCATGCAGCAGACATTTTGGATTTGGTAATTTTCAGTTTACAGTAATTGACTATTCTAACTGGACAAAATGGGAAAATATATTTTACTGTTGTTATTACATACATGAAATAAACAATATCAAGCTCATCCTACCAGGATACTACCCAGCTGTTTCCAAAAACCTTCAGTATCTACATATACGATTCGTTTTACAAGGAGAATACGTTTCTTTACATATGCCCACTTCCAATTCAAGCAAACAGTACAAAAACAGTGTTATAACACACCATTATTTAATCAAGGAGAGGCTCCATCATGCTAATGATTTTTGGACAGCTCGACCCCCCTCATTAGCAGGGGGGGGGTCCAGGGCCAGCCCGGTGTCCTGGTTCCACTCAGTAATCTCCACCGGTGCTCGCTCGGGTCCTAACTGGGCGCTCACAGAGTCTGGATCTCCATCGCGTAGCTAAAGGAGGTCATTTTTCTCAGTTAAGGGATTAGTGGTCGCTCTTCATGGTGATCATTAGAGGGGACCTGAAAATTAGGCTGATCCTTCGTACCCAGCTGTGCTGTCGCTGGGGGTTGGAGACCAGGATCAGAGGGAGGCCCCGCCCCTCCTCCTCCCACTGAGTGTTGGGCAGCGTGTCTCAACAGTTTTGAGAAAAACTATTTGCCACTCATCTGCTCTAGAGTGTGATTGACTATGCCATTTTATGTTACCCTGGAAAACAATCTGTTAGATCATATTTTCCTTGTGTTTTTTTAAGCATTATTAAATGTCAGGAGGAATCCATGTTCGCTCGCTGCACACGGGCTGTTTTCAGTAATAAGGCATAGTTTATGCATTTATGCTAATCAGGGGCATCTAGGTGAAAACATGATCCAGCCAAAATGTTATTAACAACTTTGAGACACTTTTTTTTTTCATCAGCATTTTTAAGGTTTCACACAGATGCGCTTTGAAAAGGACCGCATTTCTGATTGGGCAAGATCACACTCCATGGCAGCTGGTTCATTTGCTTCTCAAGATGACAGATGGCAAAACACAAACACAAAAAGAGGGAGCTGTGATTAAGTAATGAGAACGCTTACCACAACAAGGAAACTACTAAACATACTTTTCACACTTTTCCTAGTAAACTTTGCTTTACTCAATGAATGCAAGAGGTGGAAAAACAAATAATAAACCAAAACCTTTCATTTTCAATTTATAATGGTTATAATATGGCGAGCTGAGGAGCTCCAAACATGTTGAAAATGTTGAATGCCAGTTTGATTGTATAGAAATCTGTCTTAGCTATGAAGATTGAACAATATACGCTGTTAACAACTTGGAAGTAGGGAGGGAAAAAAACGTGACTCTGGTATTTGCCTACAAATGTGGGTTCATGACCAGACTTTCTTCTTTGAATGCAGGCAAAGGAGTAACTGGGGGCCCCGGCCAGTGTTTTGCCCCGCAGATGGGCAGCAGTGTTTGTGAACACCAGTGTGGCAGTTGGCAGGGATTGAGTAGGGGGATGGGCAGATTGCAATGGCACATGCTCCAATTCAAATGATCCCTGGACCCATGCAGCAGTGGAGGACCTGCTGGGGCCCAGGGTGGCATTCATTATAACCAGACTCAAACGGGTTTGGTCAGTGCCTCTTATCGTGACACGAATCCTCACCTCATCAAATCAGAAGTCTCTCTATCCACATTTCCTGTCACTCTCTACCCTTATTACATAAACACATATTACAACAGTTGTACGGCAGGGAGAAGATAAATGATTCAAACCACTGCAAATGTGGCAAAGGCATACGGGAAGATAGAAAACACCAACAAGATAATCAAGGTGATAAGCAGAGTAACTCATGGAGCTGTGACGTGATGAGAGCATGACCAGGCCACTAAACAGGTTTTGTGGATGTAAAATGCACAAAGTGTTTTTTATTGAAATGTTTTCATGAAGAGGCTATACAGTAAGTACAGTATGTGTTTATAATCATATGGGAAGTTACCAGTTCTCTCAGATTACACATGTATTACTGCATGTAAAATGAGCATTCTGTCACTTCTAATACTGCTAAAGACTTTATGAATAAGAGAGGGCAGCATGCATTTTAAGATTGGAAATGTAATGTCAACTTCATTGAAAACTATCCCTCTTCCTTGGGCATAGTTGGGAAATAATTGGGTATAATATCCCATTCTGCTGCCCATGATACAGAGAGTTAGTCACATTAGCTAGTGCCACAATGACTCATGTCCTAAATAAAACAAATCTGAATTTATGTGTTTATATCAAAATCAAAAACCTGTCCACAGCATCTTGTAGTGGGCCTATCCAGCTCTATACCTGGTGTATAGGCTATTCCTATATCCATAGAAGTTAAAATTGCTCATATAAAATGCATGTTAATATTAGACAGTTATGACATTAAAATGTGACTAATCCTGCAACACTGAGTGTGAAATGTCTGAGTGTGCCATTCCTCACAGCTCATCACTGGACATGTTGATGGAGGGGGGGGAAAGTGAAATTGACAGTATCATTGTAGGAGCGCACTAAAGGGGCGACGGTCCGCTCCACTACACTGAAGTAGGGATGTCTACAGTGGAAGAAGAAGAAGAAGGGGGAGGGTACCACTTTGTCACAGGCTGCTATGTAGATTAACCTTTCAATTAGTTGTTATCAGGTCCTCTCTATGTCTCGGCGCGAGCTTTGCAGCCTTCGTTCAGGAGATCAAATACCACCAAATCGCATGGATATGTCGCGGCATGTTGATCCTTCGACGTTTCAATCATCCCGATCATGAAGAGGAGTATCCGAGGGGGGGAAAAACTTGAAGAGGTAAACTACCAGCAAATATTTACGGTAGCCTGTGTGCCCTGTGTTTTTTCTCTCTCTCTCTCTTCCACACTAGTTATATGTTCATCCTTGCATGAAACTTAATTTGTTTAGCCTGCTCGCCCACGGCAGCGGTAGGTAGGTAGGCGCATCTAGCAAAACGATGTAAATCCGAGGAGGCTGTGTATCATTTCCTAATGTAACGTGGAGAACGAGAACAGAAATGGGAGCAGGAGAAACCAGCGACACGGAATTGAGGAGCGGTGATGAAGGAGCTAGTCGAGTAACTTCTGCTTCCCCCCAGAACAGCTCCTTCTCCCGGGCTCGTTATTTTATTATCATCGGAAATATTTGATAGGCTATAGTTAATAGTGATAAAGAGGTCATGCCATCATTTTGCCTAGTCTAACACAGGACGTTCGTATGTGCGTTGGCAGGCGTTGAGCGTACAGAAAACCTACTTTCTGCCCTACGGAAGGTTTATTTACTGTCAGTTTCAATGTTACATAAAGGAACTGAGCTCTTGTCGGTGCTGGGGGAATTATGAAAGGGAAGAATATACGAGATAAAGGGGGGGAAAGACGATAGCTTGCACACATTTGAGCCTGCAGTAGTCTGTTTAACCCCAAGAACCTGGAGAGAGAAAATAAAACGTGCCGCTTTAAATCAATGGTCGAGCCTTTGCAGGTTTTATGCAAACAAATGATGGATTTAACAAACAGCCAATTAAAGTCTAAAATGATCCAAATCACTTTCAAGTGTAACCAACTGTTTCAAGGAGGAATCCAAGTAAAGGTGGGCTGGTGTTAAACGCTTAGCCAGCAACGTTACATTTTCTAACAGATTTAATTAGTATTATGGCAATTATCTCATGTCATAGCGTGTAGCATAACGTGACAATAACCTCTCACTGCGGTACTCCTCCGAGTCCAAATATGACGAGTGGTAAAGGTAAACGATACCGAGTCATTACCCGGGGCACCTTAAGAGGCGGGTCAAGCGAGTGAGTGACAGCTCGCACAGCCAGTGCCGTGCCTTCCAGAGTGAGCTCATACATAAAGATTGACATGTGCTTTATCAAACCAGAAATCGGATCTTGTCTTTACAGCCAATATTGAAGTTGCTTGGGAGGGCACATTAGTGTAGGTACGGTTTAATGAGACTCCATTGGATTGTAATCAGCGTCATGTCGGATTCATGTAAACTACAACATTGTAACAAAATGGCGACTGTTTAGGTGACATCAGTAATGCTGGCAACACTGTCATTATCTCCTCAACTCAGCGGACACAACTCTAGGTTTGTTACACAGTTATTATCGGCTTCTTCACTCGTTAGGCCGGGTAATGATTTGCAGACGTTCCATAAACGTCCGACAGCAGCTGTCAGGAAGTGAGCATTGATCATTATGAAACTGTCATTAAAGCTCGCGCTGATCAGTTTGTCGTTGCAGATGTCGAGCTGTCAAAGTCGCGTGCGGACAACTAATGGTTAAACTTCACAGTTGATCATCTCTGTATTTTGAATCCATTTCTCCACATTACACTATGAAAGATTAATACGGACAGGTTGGACATTCCGTGCTGCAGAATAAACGTTAATTTGTGAGATTTGTCTGTCGAGAAATAAATCTGAAACTGAAAATAAAGATTCATTTTCTATAGGCTTATTCGTCTATCGAGGTTTTCCAAAGCTCAGTAGAAGTTGCTACCTGCCTGTTATAGTTAGTTAGCCTAACTTAGTACTTTTACAGAACAGTCTGTTTGAAATGGACGTCATCTGGTTTGGTCTGGATTATGGTGTCAGTCTATGTGGATTAAGTCTCTCTAGTTTCCTTAGCAGCCAACTCAGATCCTGCATCTGTTTTTATCCATCTGTTTCTCATGTTTTATCACGTTTGAAAGGTTCTGGACAGTGTTGCCAACTCCTCAGTAAGGAAAGTAGCTATTGGCTGTCCTAAAAGTCGCTAAATGACGTGAGTCCAGCCCTAGAAGTGCAATTGTCCGTGACTGACTGAGTGACTGATGAAGTTACACCATTGGTCGGTCATCACATTATGACATCATCACATTGTGACATCACATCGTGACATCATCACATGACATCATCACATCGACATCATCACATCGTGACATCATCACATTGTGACATCATCACATCATTGTCCCGTTTGTAGTCCCGTCCGTAGTCCTGTCTGTAGTCCCGTTCGTAGTCCCGGCATTTAAACTCTTTCTGATGAATTCATCTTTTTATCTGGTGGGACTACAAACCCCAGAGTAACTTTTTTTTGCAGCTGGGAGGGACTGCTGCGCGAGAACTGGGCCGCCTGTCAGTGCTTTGGGACGTTGAGAAGAGGAAGAACGATACGTGCTTTCACGTCAGTCTCCAAAAGTCTCCAATAACACCAGAAAAAGTCGCTAGATTTGTCGCTAGTCGCTTTTCTGAAAAGGAGTCGCTAGAGGGGTCTGAATACTCGCTAAATATAGCGACAAAGTCGCTAAGTTGGCAACACTGGTTCTGGATTCCTCTGGCTTAGCCTTCTTTATTTCCCATGTAGCCTACTGTTGGCTATAGTTTATACAATATGGATTACAGTAACCCAGGCTTCCAGGAAAGTGAATTACCCACATATTAAGTAAATTAAGACAAATTAACATATAGTCACTGGTGTATTGGAGAAATGATGGTAATCATGACTTATTTGACCAATTTGTGTTTTTTCCTTCAGATTTGAAGTGGAACTTCGGTAAATAATGCTCCAGGTCAATTAGTAGCTACCATTGTGGAATTTACTAGCACCATCTTTTCCTCAAGTTCCAGGATTGAGAAAGATATCCGGATGCTGGGGCGGAACATAACGTTTTGACCGTTTCAAAGATGTGGATGTACCAAATGTTTAGCAGCAGAAAGGGGGAATCTGTATGGATCACTTTTTCGTGAATCTAATTATTCAACCATGGTAAAACTTGCAAACCCTCTGTACACGGAGTGGATTCTTGAAGCAATACAGAAGATCAAAAGGCAAAAGCAGAGGCCCTCGGAGGAGAGAATTTGTCATGCAGTGGCAACGTCCCATGGACTGGACAAGAGGACTGTTCTTGAGCAGTTGGAATTAAGTGTTCACGATGGCTCTATTCTCAAGGTTACAAATAAGGGGAGTGCCTCGTACAAGGACCCAGGAAATCCTGGGAGAGTTGGATCACTCCCACCTGCAAACGTCTCTGTGCCATCAAAGGGATCTATATGGAATTCAAGTGATCTGCGCCATATTGATTGGAATAAAATTCTTAACAGGGCCATTGAGAGCCTGGATGATACCCATGGCTCCTCTCTGAAGAACATTGAGAGGTACCTGAGGAACCAGGATGACCTATCAACCATTGTTGATAACGCTGCTTTCCGGCAGAGGTTACGGCTGGCAGCCAAGCGGTCCGTCAACAACGGCAGGTTGCTAAAGAATGGTCCGCGGTATAAGCTCAACCATGGAAATACGGAGGGAAGGGGCGCCAGGTGTCCAAGTGCTTCCCCCTTGGTCCTGTCAAAAGTGACACTTCTCCCCCATGAGAGAGACCAGGTACACTCACTGTGGCCTCTGCATTCTCACTCCATGACGCCACATGCTGATCGCCACCTCATCTTAGCTTTCCCTGTGTCTTATGCTGATGTTGGTCTCAATAATAAGACAGCCCGGATAATCAGTCTGAATAATCAGAAAGTCATGCTGACAGTGTGTGGCAGTCTGATGTTATGTAACTCTTGCCTAATTACCTTAAAGGATGTGACTGTCTGTTGGCTGTCTTGTGAGTCGCATAGTGTTAACTTACGGTAAACATAAGCATTTATGAGGGCAAGTTGGGGAAACCAGTCCCTGCCAGTAGGCCTGTAACATGTGAGGTAGGACAGACATTTTTGAGACTACACACAGCTATTGTGACCTTTGTGTTTACCGAGATGCCCGACAGAGGAAATAAAAGCTAGCGTACCTAAGGGGTGCTTTTCAGTTTGCAGAGATTGTGTCTGTGTCACTGGCACTCAGCAGTAACACACACTGCAGATTAATGTCTCTAAAATGACAGCAGCGTTGTATTTGTTTGACAATTTGAAGACACTAGTGCAGGAGAGTGTTGCATGGAAAATAGTTTTCTCTGTATGGTCCTAAAATGCAGTGCAGAGTCCTAGATAGTTTGTTTTGAATCTGTCTTTTGCAGATCATATCTCAAAGCTTATAAAGATAAAGTGTGGTCTAATAGTGTATGTCAAAGTTATGCATCTCAAGTGGTGAAAAGCATCAGGCTACAGAGACATCACCCTGCTCCCCACCAGTTTCACAGTGAATAATCAGGAAATGACACCTTGATACTGCAGCCACAACTGTGACTGTGTCTGCGGTCAGGCCAAAAGTGAAACTGAGAACTGTTGAGAGACACAGTGTCCTGCAATGGTTCTCGTAGCTGAAGTAGGCCCACTGTTTTCCATTTGGAACATTTCAACCTATTGCTCCCGGCTCGATGACATCACCTAGCCTAGTTCAGGTTTACCATTCACTTCAAAGGATGAGACGTCTCTGCCTGCACAGTTCGTGAAGCACAACTAGCCTGTCTGTGTTGAGAATAAGAGATACTTGGAGGGAGAAAAGAGCAGTCTTGGTTTAGAGTTTATTAGATTCTGAAGAGACACTGGCAGGAACAAAGGCAAGGAATGAGACTTTTTTTCCCCTGCTGTGTTATGCAACCACTTGAGCTCTCTCTCTTTCTCTCTCTCTCTCTCTCTCTCTCTCTCTCTCTCTCTCTCTCTCTCTCTCCCTCTCCCTCGCTCTCTCTAATAGGACCCCACCCCCTCACTCAGGACAGTCTGCTCTTTTGAAGCAGCATACTTTCCTGTAATGTACTTAATTTGGAATCCCCAAGTAAATCAGTAACATCTCCTCAGCCGTGTTTGTTTATCTATATTTCTATTTATGTTTTTATTTCATCAATGAGCACTTTGAGCTATGCGTTCGGTGTAATCACCAGGCTGAAGCATATTCCTAATGGAAATAAATTCTCCAGTGGCTTCTGGATTAGACTTCATAGCATAGTCAGTGGAGACCTATATTATAAAACTTGCCTATCAGCTGTGGGCATTATATCTGCAATACTCACGCAGAACACATGCTAGCAGTGATGTCCGCTCAAGTTCAAACTCTTTATATACATTTTCTCTCCTGTATTTCCAATTATGTTCACACTGTAGAAATAAACTAATGTATTTATGATTTTTGTTAACCCTAAATTACCCTGATTGTTCAACCATTTTAGGGAATACAAGAAAGTTGTTTCTTCAGTGATTTACAACTTATCTCTGCAGGGAACATAATATTAAACATGACTCACGTGCAACTTCTGACCAAAGAGTCATACAGCGTGACTCTTCAGACAATCACAACAAGGCCTTGTTTTTAACTGCAACTTAAGCAGCGCATTACTAGAATCTTTGGATTAATTTGGACCTTTATGTTAAATTGTCTTTTGGGGATATAGTAGTGATAACGTGGAATGGCTGGTGATCAAGAACCAAAGCTAATATTTGGCATGTTGTCTGTGCTCAGACACAAAGCTCTTTAGAGAATGTGATTTTGACTTTGATGAGCACTGTTTGTCAGACTTTCTCCAGTCAGTTTAAGAAAGCATTGGGTTTATGTGCATTTGGAATATGAACAGTGTCTACAATTAGGCCTGTTCAGTGAGATTGTTTTCAGTTGTAGACCTGACCAACATGTCTAATCAGGCATGTTACTCCCACTTGAGACCATATGAAAATCACTGATAACCTTTGAGCCACAATGTTGTATCCTACAGGTTCAGCCACCTCACACAGTAGCATTTAGGTGTTGTTTTTATGTTGGGGAAAGTTTATATTCATGGCTCTGTGAGCAGCAATCAGCTGCTAATGCCAGTGCCCGCTTTCAAATATTGACCTGGCAGGTTGGAAAATGGAGTAATCATTGATGTGGCAGTAAACTGCTTTCCCTCACTGTATCAATCAATTGATACAACAGTCAGGAACAATGACCAAATTCCCACTGTATCCTTGCTGTATTCCCCCCCTGAGTTCCATTTGGATGGTATGACATGTTGAAAGGATGGCTTTGTCATGTGCCTGTTGGAGGGAGGAAAGAATATCTCCCTGATTGCCTCTGCAGGTCAGGAGGAGGTCGGGACTGATAGAGATTTGGAGGTCAAACATTTGTTTGAGGTCAGGATGTTGATCTGCCTCATAGAAACTAGGAACATTATGGGCATCCCCGGAGTGCCCTTCGAAGCCCCAGTCAATTGATGGGGCCTTAGTGCATAAACTGATGATGAGGTGGGTTATTTATGGTCACAACCTGTGAGTGTTATTTTCCGTTAAGAACCTGCTCTCAATGAAGGAGGCAGCAGTTTGTTTGATGCTCCTCAAGGGGCTTCTGTATGTGATATTATGTTTAAAGGTCATATGAAACCTTTTGGTTCAGTCTAAATTTAGTCTCATGATGATTTCAGCCAGAGATTTGATTTGGCTTTGACTGGCTAGTATATGAAGTGATGACACTAAGTCTTGCCCAGTTTCTGTTCTGAAGTCTGCCCCTCTTAGTTCTAAGTGATCAATGGGGAAATCCTCTTAAACCTTGAGCTCATATTTTTGTACTTCTGAACTTAACTCTAAGCCCTTAAATGAGTGTTTGTTCTGAGACGTGCATCTACAATGTAACGTTGCAGCAACAATGAGAGCATGTTTTGTTATTGAGGTAATTTGATTACATGCTGGTTAATCCTTTCAGACTGTAGTGCAAGCTTTAAGAATTTGATTAAGCCCTTAAACTATGATTACTAAGATCACTTACCCATTCAGATGTAATGGATAAAGGAGGAGTACCTCGTATGCACAATACCTCTTTGGATGAGCTGTGTTAATGAGACAGTTCTGGTCTGTGAGAACTCAAATCAGGGATGATCTTTTCATTCTTTGAGCTTGTGCATCTAGGTTATCTATTTGTTGCTTTCATTACAGCCATACAAAGGTTTGGACTTCTGCCTCGATACCTTAACCAGCAGCATGCCTAGTGATCTAAAATCCACATTTTACTGACAAGAGAAAATGGCCCAAAACACTCAGGCTCTACATGACCGTCCGTGTTTATTTCTGGTGTTTTAAACCGTTTCTCTCTGTTTGTTTTCCCACCCAGCTCCGGGTTGACCCTATCCCAATATGCAGTTTCTGTCTGGGAACGAAAGAGTCAAATCGGGACAAGCAGCCAGAAGAGCTCCTGTCCTGTGCAGACTGTGGGAGCAGTGGTAAGTTGCCTTGTGCATCACTTCATCTAACACAATGACAGGGAAGTTCTCCTAAGCCCAGCCCTCTACATAACAATGTACTGTAATCTGTGCAAAATTGTGAATATGTTAGCAAGGCTCAGGCAGTGAGGCCCAAGGTCAATCTGCAAAGTGTGAATGTATGGTTAAATACAGTGAGGCACGATACCTTTAGAATAGTAGCAGCAACTCTCAACATTGCTGGGGCAGATGCCAAATTCTTGCTCTATGTTTTGCACTAGGGTTGAATTCTTTCCCTTGAAGGGATTTGTTGGGAGAACAATGTTGAAATTGAGTAGCTGAGGGGATCCAAATTGCTTGCAACCCATAATGGGCTAAAGAAGGGCAGATGCTCCATAAGTGGCCATTAGAATTTGAAATCACAAGTCATTTTCGCTCAATTCAGATTGCACTAGCTTCTTATGGAGCACACTAGCCAGAGCGGATCAAAGATCAACCATTTTCCGCTGCAGATTGGTGGCATTTCCTTTACTGTTCTTTTGTTCCAGACAAAATTGCTAACCTTCCATAAAATTACCTCTCCTAAGGAGTCATTTGTGTTTGAACAATTATTTTAAATGCCGTAAGGAATTGTTCTCCCAGTGACATTTTTATAGCTCAAATTTGACTAAGTAGCGTTGAGGTGGTTTTCATTAACCGCTCATAGTGTACACAAATTGTGCTCTCACTGTAAAACAGCTGTTTTACAACCATGAGAGGGAGCCGGGTGAGGGAGAAGGCAAGCTTTTACATGACTTTCATGGATCGGCTTCCATTAGAATGCTGCTACTGTTTCTGCCTCATTAAGATCAAATTATCTGTAATTAGCGGCTCAGATGTTTGATCATACTGTTTTTAGACACAGCTTGTGTAAAACTAGACTAGGTAAAAACCTCGTATATGGCTGGACTCAGGAGCCCTTGTTT
>OMLI01089135.1:0-11318 GCA_900302605.1 Rondeletia loricata | reverse complement strand
CCGAGACGGAGAAAAAGCTCCTTCTCTTTCTTTTCATTTACCTCAAGCTGAGGCCTTTGAAGACTATGAAACACCATGTAAACAGAAATCGCACACAGCAGTCACATGTAGAAAAACATGGATGAGAAACACCATGATTTGGCACGTAGCACAATACTTTGGCACGTAGCACAAGGAGCTGGAATGTTGAAAATCGTGTTGGGTACAATATATATATAACGTATTTACTTTTGCTTAGAGATTGCAACAATACAGAGCGTACATTTTTCATCCATATCATTTATGATTCTGAAGCCCCCCACCCCAGCGAGTCACGGGGTAAAGGTTAGAAGAAAGTAAAATATACATTTAATTATTCATCATTTGTTGGGATATGTTGCATGGTAATGTGCTTCTTGTTTCATTGTTTAATTGTGCACTCATCAGCCCCTAAGCCCATATGAGAATGAGATCATTACCCACTAGTTGATACAATGCAGTGTTTGTTAACAGCAAACAGACCTCTCCCTCTTTCTCTCTCTCTCTCTCTCTCTCTCCCCCCTTTATCCCACGTAGAGGAGTGCCACTCTGCACTAAGTGGCATGATATAGAGGATTTGCAGAAACTGTAAAGTCCCCCGCCCTTTTCCGAAACGGTGTTGTGATTGGCTGTCTGTTACCCTCTGAAGCAAAAAAACCTGGCAGCGCCCTTCTAGCACATAGCCACTGTTTACAATAAAGTAATCCCTCTCTTCTTTTTTTTATCTGAGGTTGACGTTGACATGAATCGGCGATGACATGATCAGTTCCCAATCATTTTGTGCACTGCTTTGAATTGATAATTTTTTTTTAAAATGACATTTTATAAACAACGTCATTAAGGTTACTTTGAAAACATACTTGTAATCTATTATAATTTACTATTGATCTGATCAGCATATTCACCTCAACCTGACTTGTTGAGGTGAATATGCAATGTGCGTCACACACACAAACACCACAAAAGATGATACAACATTCATTATACATTAATTCCCTAACTCCGACCTTAACACTGCAAAACATTTCCATCTTAAGTCATTTAGTCTTGTATTGAGTATTAAAATGTTGTTTTCCTTAAAATAAGTGGGAAGATCTGCCAATGGAGGGAGGGAATCCCGCTTGTTTCTAACGCAGTTTCACCTGTTTTCTTGAAACACAGTGTCTTAAAATACAAATATCAAGATAACGTAACCTGATTCAAGAAAATGCGTGAAACAAGTTGATTTGCATTGGAAACAAGACCCAACACTGGTATAAATGATTGTGCAAATGGATATTTTTTGCAGCTGTAGATTATCCATTGCAGTTACAAACACACATTGTGAAAAAAACACAGCTCTGCTATAACCTTATATTAGTCCCGTTTCAAAGTGAAGTCTGGCCAAAATGTCCTCACTTCCCCCCAAAAATCCTCACAGGACTAAAGCTGATTCTCACAATTGTAATCATACAAATTCATAGACACTCCCCAACCACCCATTCAGTCCATCCCTTAGCTCTCCAGGCCCATTGAGCTGGAGACAGAGGTAGAAGCAGACAGATTAGTTTTAGACCTGGCGGTGCTAGAGTTGGCTGCTGCTGTCACTTTGCAGCCATGAAAAAGAAAAAGCTCTTTAGCGCCGCTCGACAGATGTGTGTCCAACGACCTTAGGCGACAATTCTGGCCGTAATAGAGGTGCTCAGGGGTGAAGGTGGCCGTGCACACATGCATACATGCATGCACACACACACAAATTCATGCAGAAACACACACACACCAAATAACGTATTACTGAATCAGATTCATCCCTCTCCCATTCATTCTCTAGCGGAAAATAACACACAAGTCTGCGTAATCTCTGCGTTGGTTAACCAGCGGCCAGCTCTGCAGCAGTGCAGGAAGAGAGACAGGGATGGAACGGACGACAAGGTAGAAATCTGGGCAGAGAGAGGGAGAGATTGCGGTCGGTTTATCCATGTTTGCTCAGTTTAGCGTAGAGCAAATATTGGCCTGTGCGCTCTGCAGCCGTTCTTCTCTACTGGGCTTCAACCTCACACCGTGCCCGCAGAGACTAACAGAGAGAGGCAAGAAGAGAAGGGGGGCGAGAGAAAGATAGAGGCTAAATGGGAGAGAGACAGATTGAGACTGGGAGACATCAGGATGACAGATGGACAGAAGCAAAAAAACAGGAAAGAGAAATGGAACAGAGGCCAAATGATGGCAGAAAATGAAGAGAATAAGAGAAAGTAGGAGTTAGAAAGCAGGGCAATCAGGACAGTCGAAAGGGAGACTATTTTTACCGTCGGAGCGTACTGAGGTAGAAGTCTTTCTTTGATGGCTTACATATCGCTTTTCATGTTGAGGCTGGTGCATTTTATGGTATACTCCATATGTTTTGATGGAAGCACAGCGTGGTACCTATTTATTACCCAGGCTTTTCTTTATCTTGCCAGGAAAGTACACTGTTTAAGTCTGTCCAAACCACAGACCGTACAATATGTTCCATTTCTGTTTTCAATGGAATGAGGTTTGGAACTAGAGAGGGGGAAACAGTGAGAGAAATAAAAGACAAGCAGTTTTCATGTTTTTTGGGGGTTTGTTTTTTTGTTTTAGTTTCTTGTAGCTCTGTTCTGCCGTGCCGAGCAAAGAAAACGAGATAGAGGGAGAGAGGGAGAACAAGTGGAGTGGAGGAACGATGGAGATAGACACTTTTGTCCGAAGGTCACAGTCATTCTGTTCAATTTCAGCCAGCTGCGTGCCTCACGTCTCCTCAACAAGAGAGGAATTGTCTGCTGCAGAAGACACACACACACACACACACACACACTGCACACCATAACACACTGTCTTGCACACAGCGACACACAGAGAAACTCACACACACTCAAAGAAAGTATAAAAAAAAAAGAAAAGAGAAAGACATCTTGGAGTTGTCCTCTGTCCTCTCACTCTTCAATATTTTGGTTATTTCTTTATGCCATCATCTGTATTTCTTAAATATTATGTTATCAAGGTTTATTATCTGCCATATGTCGATTTATTCATCTCTTCGGAAATAGTTTTGGCCTCTTGCAGCCATCATATTGGAAAAAGCAACATGAAGCAAATGCCATGCCGCAGAATTAACCCACACAATCTCAGAAAGTTCTAATTTTGCAAAGCTACCACACAGTAGACAGATTAAGCACAATATTTACACATTCAAAGACTCAGCTATCTCATTTCACAGTTTGTTGAGTAGATTTATATTGGCAGGCAGGAATGATCTACGAGCCTAGTTCGTTTTGAGTGGGTGCACCCTTTACCATCGGCCTCATGGCACTTGGGTATCGAACTCGCTCCCTCATATCACTCATAAGAAGGTGTGGATCAATTGGATTCCACAAAGCCTGTGTTAGTATCACCAGTCAACACGGTAATGAGCCTCTGGGGAGCGAAAGAGCAGCTGAGGGGGGCGGAGAGAAGAGAGATGAAAGGGAAAAAAGAGGGAGGGAGAGGGAGAAATAGGGAAGGGGAGGGTAAAGCCGAGGGAAGAGAAATAATAACGGAGGATATGGGAAGGTGAGGCACTTGAGTCCAACATTGATCTTGTCGATTTTATTATTATAATGGAAGAAAAAAATGGCAGAAATATATTTGGAAGTCATATCTAAAAAAATAGGAGCATTCATGGCCCATGTTCCCTCTAACCTGATAGTGTGGTGACCTACGTCTGATATCAGATGCAGCGACTTTGCCATAGCTTAGGGTTTAGTGAATTGACGGAGGATTATGGAGAGCTGGTAAGGGAAGGAGAGACTGAGATAAATGAATACAAAAGAGAGGCGGATAAAAGAACGGTAACGGGGAACTTCAGAAGTCTTGTAAGCCTCCGTCGCATATTAAGTTACCCAGACTGACAAATACCGACCGGTGTCTGGGCCTACCGGGGCTTTGGGTAGAGGAATGAAGAGTGGGCGGATGGACATCGATTTCCACCGCCACAACAACAGAGATCCTTTTCTGGCTTTGCCTCAAGGAAGACGCCCCCACAGCTCCGGCTCCATGGCTCCCTACCCTTCATTTTCCTCTTTCTCACCGTTTCCTCTTCGGTCAACCTCCACTTCGCACGGTTCTCTCTCTCGTTCAGCCTCTCTTCCTGATTCCTTTGCCGTTTCTTCGCCTCACCGCTCCTTGCTGCCCTTCTCCGTTATTCCCTCATACCTACGTTGCGTCGTTTTTTTCTTCCTCGGTTCATTCTAGCTCTTCTCTCACTCTACTTTATCTCTTCTTCTCCCTGATTTTACCCATCCATCTGTCTACCATCCATCTCGGGTTAGTGACTTAGAGAGAGGACCTTGACTTGAAACATCTTTACTCTTTGAAATGTTCAGGATTCACTTAATATATCTTCCTAAATTTAATCTGTCCTCACACATTTCTCGGCGCCGTTTGAGATGTAGAAGATGACTCTATTTTTGCACCAAGGTGGCATATTCCCTTAATATCAACGCACAGATTTATTCATTTCCCCCGTGATAAGGCGCTGAAGGGTAGACTGGCAGCACTTGACGGATACCCTAAGTTTATCGCTCACTTTGTCAGAAGTTCAGAAGTTCTTCTCGACTTTAAAAGCTTCGTGTCAGGGTGGTTAGAGACGCTTTCGTATAACCGAAAGGTCACAGGTTTGATTCCCATGACAGACAACTGTGCCCTGTCATGCTCACACAAAAAAATAATTATGTTTAGATTTTTATCAAAGCCGAATGTCATCCCTTTTTCTCCGTCAAACACACGCACACACACAACCACAGATGTGTTGGATCCATGTCAAAGCTTGCTGTGCATGGTCGCGATTGTTCACACACACACACACACACACACACACACTAGTGGATCAGACACAAAGCATGGTGGCTGTGCTTCACGCCCCGCTCCACTGGTGTGTGTGATCACTTGGAGCCAAGCCACTGGAAAAACACGTACACACACACAACTCCCTGTGTGTGCTAGTGTGTGTGTGTGTGTGTGTGTGTGTGTGTGTGTGTGTGTGTGTGTGTGTGTGTGTGTGTGTGTGTGTGTGTGTGTGTGTGTGTGTGTGTGTCCATCAGCTTTCTACAGCTTTGTAAACAAGGCTCTGGCGTGGTGGTGCTCAGTGTAACCTCGCTCAAGGACGTTCTCATGTTTTCATATAAGTATGTGTGCTGTATGTGTGTGTGTTCACATGCCTAAATGCATGAGGATGCTTGCATCTGTTTTGTGTGAACGTGTGCGTGCATAGATGTGTGTGTGTGTGTGTGTGTGTGTGTGTATATGTGTGTGTCAGGTGGGATTCAAACCTACAGGTCTGATGGTCATTGTGCTGAAGGACATCATCCATCAACAGTCTCAATGGTACAGATCAGCACCCTGATAGAATGATCAACTCTGTGTGTGTGTGCGTGTGTGCGTGTGTGCGTGCGTGCGTGCGTGCGTGTGTGTGTGTGTGTGTGTGTGTGTGTGTGTGTGTGTGTGTGTGTGTGTGTGTGTGTGTGTGTGTGTGTGTGTGTGTGTGTGTGTGTGATTATATTTTATGTTTGTGCTTGAGATGGGAGTGTGAGCCCGGGCCAACGACTGACACTGAGTGAGTGAAAAGAGTTTTGCTGCAAGTTGACAACATAATCAGGATTATAGAGGATGATGTTTACACTGATTTATTTCTCTCTCTCCGTCTTTAGCATTACCATACATGTTGCTTCCCTCCGCAGTATTTTGTCTTGCTGCCAGTGTGTGTATACTGCAGGACAAATGGGCAAGCCCAGCGTGAGTCATGCTTGAATGGGGGATTCACACACACACACACA
Source organism: Rondeletia loricata (assembly GCA_900302605.1). Classification (NCBI taxonomy): domain Eukaryota; kingdom Metazoa; phylum Chordata; class Actinopteri; order Beryciformes; family Rondeletiidae; genus Rondeletia; species Rondeletia loricata. Next base: position 5,496 of record OMLI01089135.1, on the reverse strand, counting down.
CACACACATACATACACCCACACCACATCTCTCTCACAATCTCGCATTGATTTTTCTATGAGATCCGATTCTTTGTCAGAGCGGCTGCTTGTTGTTTTCCAGCTCAGGAGGAATTGATAGCAGTGACCACTGTCGCTATAAGAGATATGAAAAGAGGTGAATAAAAGAAAGAGAAGGATGGAGGGAGAGAGAGAGAGAGAGATAAAGTGCTATTAAGATGAAGAGATGGGGGCAACTTTCTCAAGGTGACTGCTGGAGATCACGGCAAACACATACAAATGAGTTGGCTGAGCAGCGAGAGAGAGAGAACCCACAGAAACAGAAAGAAGGTGGGGTGAATGAAAGCAGGCACATCCTCTCCACGAAGAGACCATTTTGTCACTGCCTTCCTCTTTTCCCCCTGCCGCCCAACTCACCATGACCCACATGTAGCACTGTCTGCACTTCCCCTTTATGTACAAGCCCCCTGCATCATTTCCAGCCAAGAGGTGTGAGGGATGAAAAGGTGAAATAGGACTAGATACTAGTAACCTAGATCCAAAAATGGCTGCCGCCCCTTGGTCTGTGAGTATGTTAAGTGAATGGACAGTGGACACGTTACGCAACAACCTTTGTCTTCTTACGTAACATTGCAGTTTCTGAGTGGAAGATTACTATACTATTCTCCGAGTAGCAGCTGCCATACCAAATCTCCTCACACCGTCGTTATGCGGATATGTTGACAAGCTGATTAGGCATATATAGCCACCATTTCTCCCAGGGGGGGAGATGCAGAGATACCATATGATGCTACACCAGGCTCAACTGCAGGGTAGAGATGTCTGTGGGATATCGAACACAATTATTCACCAACAATATCATTTGTAACTGCCAATAGCACAGAAAATATATAATTAGTGCAGAGCTAGAGCTGGCACGTAACTTGAAACGCTTACTCAAGCTGTAACGCTGCTTGTGTGAAATATTAAGTTGCCCTACACTACGTGTGTGGGCGTGTGTGTGTGTGCGTGTGTGTGTGTGTGTGTGTGTCCATAAGCAGGCAAGAATTAATTGCTTTCCATTGGCCATCTAGTACAAATCTATTTATCAGTAACGTGTCTGTCTGCGCTGCTACACTGGTTGATTCATAAGCTAGTAAATACTGAAACTCTGTGTAGTTACGCTGAAGCAGATACTGACTGTGATAGATCATTATTGGGGAAATAGGAGAAAGACGCTGATGAATAGTTTGCATTTCCACCACCCACAGGACTTTTAATATCATATCTCTCAAACCAAATCCTCAGCATCAGCACATTCCTGAACTGGTCAGACAGGTTTCTATACCGTTTCTTGAGGCACATTGAGGCATGATGCAGCGAAATGCAAAACACCTCGAGTGATTTGAAACACCGCAACTGTATCTGTCAAAGCCTTGCTGAATCCTCCCTGCAATCCATCCAGCAGTTACATCTCCATTGTTTCTCTGTCGTTGGCTTGTCTGGCACTTCAACTAGTGAAGTATCAGATTTAGGAGGGAAATGCAGGGAGACATTCAGTAGATGCCGTTGGATCAAGAAGAAGATGTGTGCAGAGGTTCGAGCTGTTGAGGGTGTTATAAAATAAGAGCATCACGATTAAGATGTCATCTGTAAGGACACCAGAAAACAAATCAAAAAGGCATTCACAGTCTCCTTTTGTCGTTTTCTTCCTGTTCATAATTGACTTTACAAGTGTGTGCGGCGGAGAGAGAACGAGATCTTGACATCTTCAAAAGGAGCTTTGATCTCAAAGCACCTTGAGGCCCTGGAGGATCATCAAGGTTCCCTCTGCCTTTTTATCATGCAGTGTTTCTCTCTGCCCCCTTGCTCCTCCTCCTCCCTCTCTCTCTTCCTTTTCTGTTCGGCGTGATCAGCGAGAGCTCTCTGAGGCTGATTGATAACCCTGATACACACTCACACATGCACGCACACGCACGCACACACACACACACACACACACACACGCAGACGGCAGCCTCGGTCTGGTGCTCCTCATTCACATTCCGCCCTCACCGACAGCGTTTACCTCAGCACGCTCTCACACACTGCAAGGTCACGTTGAAATATTTCAGACGGAATTGTTCTCTGCACAGAATTAAAAAGCCATGTTTGAATCTTAGAGAATAAAGACGGAGAGACACTAATGAAAGGAATACACAAACTTTTTGGGCAAATGAGCTTACTGTTGCGCGATAAGCTGATCAGCAGTTTCCACTCTGCGTGAAACATCCTTTTTGTCGTACCAAGATATTTGGCAAGGACAGCAAGTTTGTGCTTGATTGATTCGTTCAAGGAATCTGAGAGAAATCTTGAAGTGTGTTTCCAGCTTATCTAACATTCTGTTCTCATAAAATAAAATCCATCGGCTATGTGCAACAACAAACCAACCTGAAATGTTCTTTAAAGCTTTGAGCTCTGCTTACGATCAGCTGAAACTGTCTACAGACAGCATTCCAGTCTGTAGACATTTCCATCACATTGGCCTCGAGAGGTGGTCGGGAGGGGTCTTCCTCACTCATACCATTAAACATCTTTGATTGTTTAACTGAACTCACTAACTGGATGGGATGGATGGGATGTTGCCTTCCGTTAATCAGACGTTAATTGAAAATGCATCATAAATGCAGCAGAGCTCTCAGGCCCTCGAGTCCACAGCGGACCCCCTTCCCATGCTGCTGATTGACCCGCAGAAAGAAAACTGGGGTGAGGTACCCTCCGGATAAAAGAGCGAAAACATAACATTATTATTCCTGACATTAGACGACAGAGCAGATTAAGGGCTGCTTAGCAGTAGTTTAGAAGCTGTGGTATTTAAAGAGCAGTTAGGGCTTATTGTCAGTTACCTACCACTCCCTTCAGTTCAGTGTTGCAGGCTTGACTGCCCCCAGTCATTCGGGGATTATTTTTTTCCATTCCGTTTCAGAGATATTTTAGCTTACGGGAAATGGCCATTAAAATGTCATTACTGCAACACTGAAATCATCTTTGAAAAAGCACTGGTCCCCACGGCTTCCCGCCGTAATGGGCTCGATACATTCCCTCAGCGCCGGGAAGAACTCTAATGTTGCGGAACACGAATGCTAATCTCTCTGTAAATATCGCTCAAATTCGCTTCTTCCCTTCTGCTTTTTAGACGTAATAGCATGGATTCTTTCTGCTTTGCCCTGGCAAATTGAATTAATTCTCCAGGCAAAGGTGTTATGATTACTCTAAGCTTCCTAGTGCGCGGACTGTAATGGAGATCATCCTGGCACTTCCGCTGCATCCAAGGCATTTCACTCACATTCTCCATTTTGTTTCTCTCGCTGCAGCATCTCAAAAGGTATCAATACTCAAAAGCTTTGATTACATTTTCATTGACATGCTCCTCAGTGATCGCATTCTGACAACATTCGTATTCATGTCTTGGAATCAATATTGGATTTCGGCATGCATGGGAAGACCGGGCAGAAAGACTGCCGGGGCCAGTCCATAACATGAATCGATTGATTAAGTGCCTAAGAAGCTGGAAGCACTTTGCCATTTGAGACGTTCAACCCCCTTTGCAGAATGAGGTCATCTGCTGAGCAGTCCGTCAAGCTACCTCTCTTGAGCAAGTGCAGGTCTTCCTTAGTTTTCTGATATTCATGGAGGAGAGGGAAGTGTCCTTGGGAGGGTGAGGTCAATCTCAGATGTATTTGTTTCCTGTTGTATTTTAATATTAACGATGTGCATTGATTATTCTGACAGTTCAACGGTATCTGATCCTCCTCTTAGGCATCAATCATGGCCACCAACACTTCCACTTACACCGCGGTTTGAACACGCTCAATTAATGCCTTAATTTCTACTGTCACCGGTGCATGGCTAAATTGCGGCCTTGGCTGAATACTATAACCACTGTTTGCTGCAGCAAAGAGTGGTTAGGATGCACATAAATTTGGTTTCGATTATACCGCTCATTAACTTACTGTACAACCTCTGCACTTATTTACTCAATTAACTTGCTACTTTAAGTTCCTTTAACATTCGGGTGTTTTATTTTCCTTTTTTAAATACTTAATCAGCCATGAATAATGGAAAGAACGCCGCGAGCTAAAGCCACACTTTCACCTCTGAATATCTTGGCATATGGAAGGCGGCAAAATAAATGCACATAGCTAATGAGTTAATGGAATCAATGAAGTTGTCTTGGAAGCACGGCTGCGGCAGGCAGATAGCAGCGTGCATCCATGACCACCTCCGCAAATGAGCTTGACCTGTGGTGTCAACCAGGAAGTGTTCCTGCCAATGGTATGGGCACCAGGGCACTTTGAATGGCAGCTACTGCTATGGGATGTTACGGCCATCGAGAACACAGAGGAGGATTTACTGCAAGAATTTGTCTTTAATGGTGCTGTCTGGTATGCAGTCTGTCTGTTTCTCTCTCTCTCTCCCACGTTCTATCCCTCTCTGGCAGACTGTAACTCTGTAAATGACTTTGACCTTTCCTGGGACTGAGGACAGGAACCAATGGAGGGAGACAAGAGCAGAGTAGGCGGTTGACTGTAATAAACTCGAAGCAGTGGGAGGCTGTCAACACTAATAGATGGGAGAGGGGAGGGGGTCATGAGGTTGATGAATACTAAAGGTGTCCTCAACAAGTAGTCTTTTCTTTACCAGGCCGATGTGTGCGAGGACTCGTTGCAATGCCTAGGGCATGATCAGACAACGGGGGGGAAAAGGACCCATTTGGTGACTCAAAGAATGAAAGAATGAGCTTGCCATCAGAGGACAATAAAGTAGCAGACTTACCGTGTGTATCAGCATGGATGGTTATGAATTGTACAGATCCTCAATCGATGACTAAAATTGAATTGTGCTGCAGTGCAGTGCAACAGTAGCTGTTGGGTTGACAATTTGATTGCCACATGTAATTATGAGGGTCCGTATGGGACATAATACAAACTTTGGCTTGCACATACAACTACTTTACCTCTCACATACATGTATTATGAGACCCTCTCATTTAAACTACTGAAACACTCACACACACTTTACTGAAAACCTCTCACATTCCCTACTAAACCACTCTCATACATACGTATTAAAATACCTTTTTAAGAACCACACTGGGTTATTTATTCTGATTTGCCCATTTTGTATTGTAACAAATCAGAGGGTTCTTTGAGTCATCATGGTTCTATATAGAAGCCGCTACCCCGACTGAAGAACCCTTGAAGAACCCTCCTTTTTCTGTGTGTAGCTACATTCTCCTAACAATGTCCTCCGTCCTTAGGAACGGGGAAAGATCGGCGTGATCTTCAACGTGGGAACGGACGACATCATCATCGAGGAGAGCGCGGTGATGGTGAGCGACGGCAAATACCATGTGGTGCGGTTCACGCGCAGTGGTGGCAACGCCACACTACAGGTGGACAACCAGCCCGTCATCGAACGCTTCCCCTCAGGTAGGAGCAGGGGGCCGAATCTGGGGTTGAGGGACGGAGGGACGGAG
>OMLI01089113.1:0-12162 GCA_900302605.1 Rondeletia loricata | reverse complement strand
TGTGTGTGGTATTTTGGGGTCTGCTGTGACGTGTGCAGCATGTGACTTGGAACAGATGGCTGAGCTAAAAACAATGACTAGAAATCCATCTGAAGTGAAAAATGCAGATTTCCATCCCAATTTAGAACAGACATTAATACATTTAAAAGCTATAAACGCTCTTTCATCTAATGGATTCATTTGTGTTAGTCATAAGGATCGCTAATAATGTGGGCCATTTGCTAAATTTCTCAATCTATCAACAAGATTCTTGTAGATAGATTAAGATCACGCTCATGCAGACTGGCTCCCCGGCCCGCATACAATCATTTTTATCTCTCTGAAATTCCAAGGACTGAGGTGTAACATACCAGCTGGAAAATGATGCCAGGAGGAATGTGCGGGTGCAGAGATTTGTGGAGGAGGGGAGGAACATGGTGTGTGTGTTCCTGGACTCTTGACGTCAGAGCTGCGTCCCTGCATGCTCTGGAGAGCAGGACATCCTGTGCAATGACTCTCGGCGAGGCCCTAAGAATGTTAAGCAGCAACCCCCCCCCCTTCTCCTTTGTCTCCAGCAAACTTTGGAGCGATGAGCTGCCGTAGAAATTAGGGAGGAGCAAGGGGGCGAGCTTATGGTCGACAGGATCTGCATCAAACTCTCATCAAGTCACCCCAAAAGGAGGCCAGAGGGAAGAGGCCAATGGTGTTGGATTCCTTCTGAATTCCATAAAGTCCCAAAGATTAGCATGGGGTTAGGGTTATGAGTTGACTAGCTATATATATATATATATATGACAGTAATCTCAAATTAAACAATCATAATTCCTAGGTCATATCTCGTATTTCTTATGGGTGTTGGCTCATGTTTAAAAAGAGGCAGGCGAGACACAAAAAAGAAAATGGTCAACCAAACAAAGCCAGACAGACTGAGACAGACACTCAGAGGGAGAGAGAGAGAAAACGACAGACGGAAAAGGAGAGGAAGATGGACACTGAAATTCTGACAGTGAGCGTTTGTGTTCACTATTCTTCTCACATGCTGCTTGGGGATGTTGTTTTCAGAAAAGGGAAATGGAGTAATGAGACAAAGAAGAGAAGATGGGACGTGTGTGTGTGTGTGTGTGTGTGGAGGGGGGTTATGGAGAGATGAAGGAGTGGGTGGGTGAGGTGAGGAAGGGAGGTAGGTGGGATGGGAATGGAGTGACGCAGTCTGGGTAAAGCGGGGGTGTAGTGGGCGGTGCTATTTTTAGTCACCATTAGCAGACACAATCTAGCTGCATTTCTCTGCCCTGGCTCCCTACGTCACTTTACTCCAAGCTGGTCCGTCTCTGCACAGCATGTGACAGGTGCAGCCCGTAATCCTGCTGTGGACCAGAGGTGGGACGGGAATACTAAACAGCTGAGGAGGAGAGAGGCTGCGGAATACAAGAGGATATCAGAGTAGACTAGAAAAGACTGAGGCAAAGAAGGACTACTAGACTAGACTAGACTAGACTAGACTAGACTAGATTAGAATAGACTAGAATAGACTAGAATAGGACTGGAGACTAAATCACCCATAGGTGTGAATGTGAGTGTGAGTGGTTGTCTGTCTATCTGTGTCAGGCCTGTGACAGGTGGAGAAAATGAATGAATGAGAATAGATTCTTTAGGTCATTGTAGTTGCTTCCTTACTTTGATGATTTTTTTTACATTTCAAACAGAAAAGAACTGCAGTAATCCTATAATACATTTTAGAAGGATATTATACAAGTATCACAGCAAAACTATAAATCTCTATAATGTTATAGGACTATGGGAGATACAAATATACTATAAAGTATGATAAGGTCATTATAAATTTGCTATTGAGTAGAACAGAGACACTATAGGAACATTATAGGAACATTATAGGACTATAGCGGTGATTTTATCAGCTTCAAATGATTACCATGTATTTAAAATCATATCATTATAATATAACCTATCTCGTTTCATTCAGACAGCTGTGCTCTGACTTGATTTAATGATGATAGCTTGTATAAAATGCTCAATCGCTGTACAGATCGCGTCATTTACTTTATGAATGGCACAAAACGGGGTGGAGCCACGTGGGAAACATGGCTGCTGATTGGACAGTGCCGGCAGACGGTACTTAGGGCTCTCACTGATTGGCTGTTATGCGAGATGGGAGGACTTCCCCGTGTTAAAGTAGGGGTGTTTTTACACACGGGGAGAGCCGGACCTCAGAGGCACCGTGTTGCAGTCTGTTGTGGTTTCAAGATGCCTCACACGCTCCACTGAGGAATGAAGCCCGAGGCCGGAAAGAGAAATATTATCGCATCACGCATCAAGTGACCCCGGCAGTCAATATTCGAGTTCAGATTTTAAAATTGGACTTTTTATCCTCGCTCTTTTACCCTCAGGACCAGCGGGTTGGATGGAGCAGCATCAGCGGGGCCCCTGCAGCTTCGTGCCGGGCCGGTCTGCAGCCTGCGGAGCTGATGTGGTCTCCAGTGAGCCCACCATGCGTTTGTCCATTACCTCGACCACTGGCAGTGGGGCTGAGCTCTCCGTCCCCCGGGGAGAGACGGTGGAGGGACTGAAGACACGCCTCTCCCAAAAACTCAGACTGACAACAGACAGAATTGTCCTCCTGCATAAGGACAGGTGAGTTGTTTGCCACCCTCAATTATATGTTTGAGTTGTTCAATTAGCCAGTCAATTAATCCGTTTTTGTGGGTTTTTTTTTATTACATTGCATGCTATTGGCCAATTCCGCACCTTGTGGCATACTCTACACAAGATACACATACATTTCAGTATCACCTCCCTACATGCATTCAGGACATTTTGGTGAAATGCTCAGTTTATTTAACACACAATGGGTATGTGGTATTTAGGGTATATAGTTGAGCAGGGTTCACAGGAACTGATCATCACTCTTTCTATCCTGCATGGTTCGTCAATACAGGCAGCTGAATGCAGGAAAGCTCCTGGACCTGGGTGTAGCAGATGAGAGCAAGCTGACATTGGTCCCTACCATCGAAGCTGGTTTAGTAGTAAGTAAGCTAATGCACCATGCAGTTCAATGAAACGGCAACATGTCAGGCACTAGGATGTGTTTAAAAAAAAGAGTATTTGCACACTTACATTTGTTCACACCTCATGGAAAGCACTGCTGCAGTTATGCTCATGTTTTGTTATATGTTTTACTTGCATAGTGCCAGACTTCCAGAAGAGACAAACCTATGATGCAAGCGTTGGAAAGTTTAACAGAAGCTCAGGTAAGAGTTTAATGTGTTGTCACTATAACGGCATGCCGTAAATAAATAGACGACAGTTGAATGAATGCCTGAATGAGGTTGTTCATGAGTTAAAATATCTCATGACTACTTAGAGAATAAAACAATAATTAACTGTGAAGCATTTCTTTCCATCTCTACCTATCCTGCAGATCAGTGACTTCCTGTCTGGGCGTTCACCTTTGACCATTAGTCTGGGAATTGGCGCCCACATGATGTACGTCGAACTCCAGCTGGCTGCCCAGAATGTAGTGGGACAGCAGCAGCACAGGGACCCGAGGGCTTGGAGCGGTAGCAAGCTGCAAGCTGGCCTGGCCGAAGCCATCAGTATGACCCACCCTGGTTCCGCCTCGACCCATTCCCCTACCTCACCCCCCTCACAAACCTTGTCTCCAGCCCACCGTTCCCCTATCCAGCTTAGCGCCCAAAGGCCCAGAACTTCCTTTAACTTGTCCAACGGGATCCCTGTGATCTGCCATCAGCACCATTCATCTCCTGCTCACTCCATCCACACATCTTCCCCTGTTCTTTCAACCCCTTCTTTGCCCTCTGGCTCTCCGCTTCCCGGTTCTCCACATCTTCCCACTGCCCCCCTCTCTTCACCCCGTCCCACCTGCTCCAGTCCTGGACCCCAGAGCCCAGCCCCAGCCTCAACCTTCCCAGAGGTTAGCCATACATATTCTACTTAAAAAGTACATCTAAAATGCATTGTTTTGTTACGATTACACTGTAATAAAGCCTATTATTAGCATTTAGCGTTACAAGCCAGTTTTGAGTTTCAACATATTCGTTGTTCTCGTCAGTGGTTTTACTATGTTTTTTTTCTAATCATGCCCATCTAATCTGGAATGGTGAAAAATAAAATGTTGAGAGATTTGTGAGAGAGAGAGAGTACCTTTTCCTCCTTATTTTACAGAGCAATGGCCACGCTTTGCCCACACTGTGCCAGCAGCCAGGAGCAGTCATAGAAAGCTTTGTGAACCACTCTCCGGGGGTCTTCTCTGGGACCTTCTCTGGTAAGTCTTCCTTGGTATGGGAGCAGAGGCTTGAAGGCAACAACACGACAACAGAATGCGATCAACCTAGCTAACAGCAATTCAATCAGTTTATGTCCTCTGTCTTTCTCCTTGCTGCTTCCTCTTTTTCATCCGTCCTTGCTGCTTTCTCATCCATCTTTCTCATATCCACGTCACCCCCTCCCTTATCCAATTGCACACTCTTACCCTTCCTGATCTTTTACTCGTTTCTCCCACTCTCCCTCTCTCACTCTCCCCTGCCCGTTCCCTGACCCCTCAGGCACTCTGGCCCCTGTCAGTCAGAGTGGCATCAGCCACCCACGGCGCGGCATCGCCATCATTCTCCAGATCCTCAATGACCTTCTCAGAGCCACATGTCACCACCAGGGGGCTCCACCCACCCTTCCCCAACCCTACTGCTCTGCTCCAAGCCTCCCTGTCAGCCCACTGCTCACTGCAGAGGAGCCCAGCAAAGCCAGTTCAGAGCCACTGATGACCCAGGGGACAGAGTCCCTGCGCTTCAGTAAAGATACAGGTCAGCTATTATAAAACAGTGAGAACATAACATTGTCTGAGAGATCTGACTTGTATTGTATACTGTGGTAATGGTTCAGTTAGTTAGCCTTTGTATCTATCATACTTTGTTTTTTGTTTTGTTTTTTAAAAATACATATTTCTTGACATTTCTCATGAGGGACAAGGGAAGAAGGGAGAATATAAACCCAGTGAGCTTGTCAAACTCGATACTTACAATAAAAACATTGTACCACATTTCTAGTGGATGGTTGACAAGCTTTCATTCTCCATATTAAGGTAGTAGAGTACCCACTTAATGGTTTGTAGCACAGTTTCTGCCAGTGGATTCCAGTACGCCAGCATCATGTATGGAAGTCAGCCCAACCTTCCCAGGCCAGATCCAAAATGACTGAGGGTGCCTTGGCTCAAAATACCAGTTAGAGTGACTTGAATCACAATGACCAATAGAGTTTAGGTGCTGTGCTGGGTAGAGCGTGAAGAGGAAACGGTTACTCTGCCTATATTCATGAACTGGGGCTTTTGTTGTGTGTGTGTGTGTGTCTTTATGACTTTGTCAGAAACAAGATGGAGATTGTGCAGTCCTTAGGAAGGACATATACACATATTCATGAAACAGGATGGTAACTTTTTCCCTTAAGCAAGAAGCTATTGTAACCAACTTGCATTTTTATTCCCATATCAATGGAAACATGTTGCTGACATTGGCTACTACAAGAGTTGTTTTGGATCACATTGGTATTCACTTCATTTCAGAACCAGAATCACTTTATTCACCAAATACAGTAAATGTATAGGAATTGGTCTTGGAAGCGTTGGTGTAGAGATATAGCAACAATTTCAACAGTTAACACAGTGCATACTGACACTGATGAAGGACAACGCAACTTCATATACAGTGTTAAGGGACAGTGCAAAATATACAATGCACAGTTGACATTACAAATTACTCAACAAATATACATACAATATTAAATCATACACTGAACAAAAATATAAATGCAACACTTTTGTTTTTGCTCAAATTTTTCATGAGCTGAAATCAAAGATCTAAGACTTTTTCTATGTACACAGGTGTGCCTTAGGCTGGTCACAATAAAAGGCCACTCTAAAATGTGCAGTCTAATCAGCATCTTGATATGCCAGACCTGTCAGGTGGATGGATTATCTCGGCAAAGGAGAAGTGCTCACTAACACAGATTTAAACAAATTCGTGAACAAAATTTGAGAGAAATAGGCCTTTTGTGTACATAGAAAAAGTCTTAGATCTTTGATTTCAGCTCATGAAAAATTTTAGCAAAAACAAAAGTGTTGCGTTTACATTTTTGTTCAGTATATGTACACTCTGGCAGCATGGCATTCACTTTTTCACACTCCCTGACATTGCTTCTGACATTTTCCCCTTTATTCTTCAACATAAAAACATAAATCTATGAATATATGGCTTATATGTAATTATTCATGACTGAACACACCAGACACACCAAATCAATAATTATGTTTTTATGGAACATGAGTAACTGAATCTTTTTGTTTCCTTCTCCTTTAGGGGTGGAAGGTTACCCCCAGCAGTCATCCACAGAGGAGAATCAGACGTTGCGCTGTAAGCTAGAGCAACTCCAGTTTTTGATGCACCAGAGGCGTCTACGCAGGCGGACTCGCAGTGGCACAGACCCGTCGCAAACCTCTCACCCATACCGGCATCGCCACCATCATCCCTGGTCCCCTGGACAACAGAGAACCACCCACCGCCATAGGAATGGCAGCGAGGGCAGCTCTCCAGATGACCTGAAGCTGCAGGTCACTGAGGAGCCACCGTGGAAACCGGAGCTGACCTCTGACCTTGTTGTTGTGTAGGTGAAAGAGCAGCAGGGAGGACTCTGGGCATCTTGGAGGAACTGCTGTGTTGCCATGTTTGTACCTCGAGTATTTTTTAAATGGATTGTGAGTGAGATATAAGACCAAAAGAAACTGAGTCTGGATCCTCCAGGAGTTACTGTACTAACAGTCCACTCTTTAATGACAATGGCTGTCATTGTTAGAATTATGTAGCATATCTCACACGAGGTTCAAATGTACATTTGTATGTTGCACGTCTTTGTGCTTTGTACAACTACTCTGTCTAAAGACTTATTGTACATGTGTGTGTCTATGTATTCCAATGCCTTAACTGTGCATGTCTTGAATGTAATCAAAGTGTTAATACATGATGTTTGTTCTTTGTAGTGGATGTTCTACAAAATGTTTTTCATATGCAGTATTTAAATGTAAATAGCGAGAGGAAGAGAAAAACCACAGAACTTGAATGGATAGAACGGTCCTTCCACTGGGATGGTTGCTATGGTGACAATGCAGGTCTGGGCATTAAGGCCGTAAAGTCTGTCACACTTGCTTGAGAACTGTGCAGATGTGTCTGAATGCTTAGCAAACTGTCAAAACTCAACTGAAAGCTGACGTTAGCGACGAGGTTAACGTAGCATTATCAAAGATTGCACTTCTCTCACTAGCTCTTCTACTCAACATTAACATATTAGCAATCCATGGCAGCAAGGCGACGGAGAAGGTCCTTTGGTCCTTGCTGCAAAACGTACTTGCCGTAAGTCGGTCCATACGGAAGCTAGTCCAATGGTACACATAAAAATGGCCGCCGCTCCGACCATCCTGGAACGTTGATTTGAATGGAAATGACCGTTCTATCCCCTTTTCAAGGAATAAAGGGAAATTGCAAAAACTGCACATATTTGTGGTCAAACAATCTCAGTTTGGTAAAGAGTAACAGAGAAAAATGGAATTGGCCACTTGCACCCAGTGGCTCCATTTATTTACCACTGATCAAAGCATCTTGTTGCCCTGAAAAAAAGCTCCTATCACCTGCAAGTGACTCATAAACTGAATTGTGCCACTGACATTAACTGGCCCTTGAGAATAACTGAAATGTATCTGAATTCCATAATGTGCCAAACCATTGTCAAGGTGAAGTGTCCAACCTTGGATGGCTTGCTCAGTCCCAGGTAAACTGTTCAGGTTCAGGGTTTTTGCAGCAGAGCAGTCAAATGGTTTGTTAGACTCCGTATTTCATGTACCTTTTGGTTGGCCCTGTAGATAAAGGAGCATGTTGAGCAGCAGATCTCAGAAGAATTGTAGCTATAATTATTATTTTATTCAGGGAAAGTCAGCTGAGCACGTTTGCACTTTTCCAGCAGGGCCCTGCTTCACATTCATACAGTTCCACATATTCACACCTGGGAGCTGCCCAGTACAAATACAGCTGGTCACTGCTGGCCACTGAGCAGCTCCACTGGAGCAGTTGGGGGTTAAGTGCCTTGCTCAAGGGCACATCGACGCGAGTTGTTGAGGGAGGGGACAGGGAGAGCGTTAGTCATTCACTTCCCCCACCAATATTTTGCCAACGTGGGGATTCTCTAACCTCTACTGGTTGGTTTAATTACTTTGCCTTTCCCTACTAACAGCACTCAACAATAGTTGATGGTTGTAGATTATTCTGTGAAATCGGGTGTTCAAACTGCACCCTGTCTGCCTGAAGCTGAGACTGCTAATGAGACCCCTGAGGCAGTTGATGGGAAGGGGATACTTGCAGCCTCTGTGAAGGGCTTTTCCATTACAAGTTAGCAAAAAATAAACACGATTAAAACAAACAACAACCCTGAACCTATCTCGGCAGAAGCTAATGCATGAATGACTAAACAAAATAAGTTGTCAGCAGTGCAAAGCCAAACACTTCCAGACAGTTTTTAGCTGCTTTGTGAGTCTGAACGGTAGTTACCCAGCTCCCATCATTCCCAGCTCTTGTCATTACCACTGATTTATTTCCAGCCCTGCAATCAGCAACACAATCCAGAGCACCTGTGGTGTAGTCACTATCAGTTTCATCGATTATAAAACAGTCTTTCAGAGTCTGAAAGTACTTGTTCCTGTTCACAGCAGTTATGGCATCTGGTGATGTCTCTACGCGGCTTCTGATTGTCATTACAATAGACTGTGTTTATGGTGCTTGGAGTGGCTATAATTTGAATAGACAACACCTGAACACAGATCAAATTCAGGTACCAGCCAGGTTTGGCCCTCAGAAGCCTATGCCTCTGAGACAGGAGCCTAGAAAGATGCCCCACCAACCGGTGAAGTCTCAGTCAAAGCAGACCTCTGAGAGACCGTTGGCCTGGAGGTATCCTGTCATGTCTAATGCCAAGCCAGAGGCCATGTTTGAGCAGTGGGAGCCTGTGCCAGCTGAGAGTGTGGCGGCTTGGTGTGGGGAGAGCGGGGTCTATGTGGAGGTGAGACAGGATCTACTGGGCAACAGACAGCCCATCCAATCTGCAGACCTCACACTAGGAGGCTGTGAGGCCACAGGGGTGGACAACCAACGGATCATTTATGAATCTGACCTCCACGCATGTGGCAGCCAGCTTATGGTATGGAAATCCTCTTAATACTGTGGTGCAACATTTTTAAGTTTTAAAAACCTACAACTATCATTGATTGGTTGTCTTGTTCTTAGATGACAGAAGACTCCCTCATCTATACTTTCACTCTAATCTATGAACCTTCAGCCCTTGGTAACACCCCCATATTGAAGACCAGTGCAGCTATGGTTGATATTCAGTGCCACTACATGAGGTAAATATCTATTGACCTTATTCCCATGGGAAACGCTACCTGGAAGGCTGCCATACATAAAACTGACATTACTTCAATACATAAGTGAGGACTTCAGATAGATGGTTATAAAATTAGCAAGCAATCTCAGGAACTACAACAACTGCTTGGATTCAGCAGGGAAGTTGGTTAGCTTACTAGCTAGTTGGCTACTATAGCTACCTAGGCTAGATTCCAGTAGCTAGTGGGACAAATGCATTACCTTAAAATGTGAACCCATGTTTCTCTGAATTTTTTTAGATCCATTTGTTTCTAATACCTATTTCAGTGGGGAATCTATGAAATGATAAATGTTTGTCCGATTCCCCACAGCTGGGCTGTACTTGCTCTTCCAGGTAGTTTCCTACCCCAAGTGTGATGTCAATTCACAATGGCCGCCATAGGAATGCGCTCCATTATCCAAAACTGAAACTGGAGCGTTTGTTCTCCTTAATGTTTATGTAACCCCAGGAAGCAGAATGTGAGCAGCAGTGACGTGGAGCCCACCTGGACGCCTTACTCTTCCAACGAGGTGGGAGAGGGACTGTTCTACTTTTCCCTCAGGATGATGACTGGTGAGGATTATTGCACTTGGATTTGTCTTTTTAGACTGGACATCTGCTTTGAAGGAGATGGTCCAAACCTAACACTTAAAATTGTTAAGCAAGCACTACCAGAATTTACATAATTTACTTAAAAGTTTGTCAATGTCTTATGTTTTCACCAGATGACTGGCACTTTGAGAGGTCATCCAATCAGTACTTCCTGGGAAGCGTCATTAATATTGAAGCAGCCATCAGCCAGTACAACCACATGCCCCTCCGGGTCTTTGTTGATCACTGTGTTGCTACCCTGAAGCCTGATCTGAACACTGTGCCCAGATATCCCTTCATCGAAAACTCGGGGCAAGTTCAAACATCAAACTTTTTTTTAAATGTCACTTTTTTTGTTGAAGTTGTGCACAAATGCCACACTCAATTTTCACATTGCTTGTATCCATCTGTACTGGCATTGCACTCAGGTGTCTGGTTGACGGTAAGCTCACAGGCTCCAGATCACGATTCCTACCTCGATCCCAGGATGACAAGCTACAGATTCAGCTGGAGGCTTTCAGGTTCAAACAACAGAGCAGTGACTCGGTGAGTTAAAACAAAGCACTGTAATTTGCCTCATTCTTGAAACGGAAGAGAATGCAAATTTTTGCCTCTTCTCCCATTCCAGCCTCAACAGATCTACATAACCTGCCATTTGAGAGCAGAACGAGTCTCTTCCGCTAACCACAGGGCCTGTTCTTTCATAGATGGGTATGTTTATCTATCAAACTATAAAAAAAGAAATAATAATGCACCACAACTCCACTGCAGCTTTAATGTTGGATGCCGTTTTTAGGTGGAGATCTGCAGATGGGAATAATCAAGTGTGTAGCTGTTGTGAGACCAGCTGCACCACACGAAAGGCCAGAGATTTGACCACTGTTGGTAGGTGTTTGAACACTGAGAATTTAGTCATGTTTTTCCCAAAACCGTAACGCTTCTTCTCTGTACTGTAGATCCAGTGTGGGAAGGGGACACCATGCTGGGGCCCATCGAGATCCAATACATATGATGCCAGCCAGCTTAAAGACTTGATCAATAAATGTGTTTAATTTCTCTTGGTGTCTCTTCAACCCAAAATGCATGAGGAGGAACTACCAGACATTAATGTGTCAACACGCAGAGTATTTAGATTAATATTAATCGGCACACTGTTCAGCATTAAAGACCAAAGTGCACTGGACTTGGAGGAAGGGGGATTCAAATTAGTGAAGGGTATGTGAGGAGCGGAATGGGTCAAGGTGGTGTGGGAGAAGATCATACACTCCACCAATGCGGAGAGGACAGGGCAGATGGTGGATAGATGATGTCATCTGGCTGGGCTCTGGGCCTCCTACACAGGTGTACCTTGCTCTTTCCTCACCTCCCACACATGCATTCAAACACACTTCACCGCTTGCAAATGCATCTACGGATCTCTCACACATCCAAATCAGACATAGGCCTACTTCAGTCCCCACACACGTCACCAGCTATTGCCATACTGACTCACACAAACGGCACGTGCAAACAAAGCACTTGAAGCATGCAAAACAAACACCCTTTTTATTAAATTTACATTTTGCCAGGACTGGATACATTTTGCTGAGGGCCAGTCAGCTATGGACCATTGACACAGCTGAAACTGCAGGCCTACATGATACCACCTCCTTGTTCCCTGAGATTCATTTTGATTTGTGAAACCATGGCTAGAATTAATCTGACTATACCAGAATAACAATCGAGGAAGTGTTTCTCGGAAGGAACGACAAAGCCTGTAAGGAATTGCAATAGAACTAAGCAAATAAAACGAATTTGCTCAAGTCTGGTAGTCACATGAACCAAGGCTGGCCATCTTAAAACATTTTTACAAGCTGGTGTGATGTGTGAAATTCTACTGTATCAGCAGAATTTATTTAGCTAATGACTTCATTGAAATCTTTCTTTTAGATTGCTTTGGCACATAAGACAACATGCAGCATAAACGATGACAAAGTGATGAAATGGTGTCTTAATTTGAATCATAAGAACTAGTCATGCACAAAGCAAGTTTAATCATCTCTGCTGCTAGGTGGCCCACACAGTGCTAGTGTCAATCAGATACTGTAACAATGTCAAGACTTC
>OMLI01089112.1:6722-18097 GCA_900302605.1 Rondeletia loricata | reverse complement strand
AAAATAACAGGAACGTGCAAATCGTCTAAAAGCTTATATGTAATGTGCCGAGAGGTGAATCTCAACCCCATTCGTTGCTTTGTTTAGTTGCAGAAGACATACTACTTTGTGATCAATGGAAAATTGCAGTAGCCACTTAGCCGCTAGTCAACCACGGGAAGGCTTCGGCCTACACTTCCGCTTCGGCTCCCTATACGTGTAGGTGTTGAGAGTGATAGCGACTGTAATAGCATAGTAAGAGCAAGACAGCAAGAGTTTTTCCAGTCGAGAAAAAGCGAGGGTCTCGCCCCTTACTCAAAACACATGTCTTGTAGCTGCATTGCATTCTGGTCTATTGAGGCTACTGTGGGTGGAGAAATTGGTATCTCTGCCTCTTCTACGATGGATTTCTCACTGTATGATTGTTGAACATCTAGAAAGAAGCCCTTGCTCTTTGATTCTGAGGGACTGACACTAAAACCTGACGTTTACCGTTGATGTTTTAAATAGTTCTGCTATTAAACTCCATTGTAGCTGCACTGGAAATATCTCGCTGTGACGTCACGTTGTCTACGTTTGGCCAGGAATAAGAAAAATACACCATCAAACCACAAAATGGGCCCAGAAATTGTACACTAATAGCTGTTTTTTTTTTTAACAGTGTTAAAGTTTTAGGGTTGATTTTTCCTTTAAGAATGATATAAAGGGGCCAGAAACGAGAGCAGAGCTAAGGGAGAGGAGGAATGAAAAGAGATGTGCAAGACTGTTCAAATCACTGAGGTGTGAAGCACTGCAGCATGGTCCACAGTAGTCAGAGAGGGTTCACAACTATAGCAGGAGGAATAGGGGAGGGGAAGGAAGGGAACAAGTTTGGTCAATACACAGTGTGTGAGTGTGGTGGAGGAAGAGAGAAAACATAGATCCAGTCAGTCAATAGCCCCGTCTCTCTGGGGAAGTCAAACAGATACCACAGGAGTCAATACTGACCGAAGCCAATCGAAAGCAGTCATGATGACATTTCCCCCACATGTCTTGAACACTTTATCAGTAAATAAACTCACTATCTTTAAGCCGCCATCAAACGGAAGGTCATCAGGAAGTCACACGTAGCATCACTCACCCCAGCCAAATCGTCCCCTCTCCTTCTCCGCCACCTGGGTCTTCTTCGTGTGCTGATTGGCGTTGGCCTCCCGCTCGGCCAGCTTGGACTGGAACGACCTTCTGACCTTGGCCAAGATTGGGGGGGATGGCGCCGTCTCCGTGGTAACGACGTGGCCCAGTTCCTCCGATAGGTTGAAGACTCCCGTGGAGGCGGTGGCCTCGGTGGCCACCTCCACTTCTTCCCCTTCCCCCTTCCCCTCCACGGGGAGGGAGAGGGAGTCCGGGCGGGAGGGGAAGACCGAGCTCTCCAGCGCCATGGCGTGTGTGTGTGTGTGTGTGTGTGTGTGTGTGTGTGTGTGTGTGTGTCAAGTGTATTAGTGTGTTATTGATATCCTCCCTATGGCAGACTCTGTCCAGTGAGTATTGATTGTACCATTTGTTTCCTTGACTGAGAGCCTGGAATATAGAGAAAGAGCACAATGGTCACATGACAACATGGAATCGATTAGCTGTTGCTCTGTCACATTGATTCACCTGCAAATGATTTTAGAAGATTACTTGGGGAACTTTTCTGCTCCTCTGTCCCTTCAATGTCTCTTAAGCTACATAGAATGGTTTATTCAGTATTTTGCTCTGTTAGATTAGATTAGATCAACTTTATTGTCATCCCATCTGTATACAAAGGACAGTATAGAGAAACTAAATGGTGTTCCTCCTGGCCCCCGGGGCAAAATAAATAAATAAATAAATGCAACACTACACAGTGCAAAACAGACAAGACAATAAACAACAGACAACACAGTGCAATGAACAAGACAAAAACATATAGTGCCCCCACTATTGATCTTTTTTAAAAATACATTAACAATAAGGCCTAATGTCCTGTCTCGTTTGCCTTGTTGTGACCATCTGCCTATCTCATCTCGTTCATTTCACCCAATATGAAGAGAGAATGGGCAAAAAAGGAGGAAAGAAATCACAATGTCTGAGTTCATATTTGTCAATTTCCTTCTTTGGGACGAGAAAAGAGGGGCAAAAAAGATGTGGGCTACTTTTCTGTGAAAGATCATCCGCAGTGTGGCATATGCACATTAGAGCCACTTTCAGTGTGTTACATGTTTCATAAAGCGCCTTGGGGTACGTGTGTGTGTGTGTGTGTGTGTGTGTGTTTAAGGGCACTTTCTTTCTATCTGTCTTGTTAAATGTGATGGATTTATGCCACAGGCCTACTGAGATTAGGCTGCTCTTACATAAGTCCTATAAGTGTAAAAAACGGAGTTAGGTGTGTGTTTGAGCAAAGCCAGGGTGTCACTCTCAAAGATCTGCACAGTAAAATGGAGTCCCGCAGTCTTGGATGGTATGAACCCAGTTGGACAAGCCAGCGGATGAACGCAAGAGGAGACTGATGGTGACAATCAAGATGACGCATTACGCATGATGGATGGATCAGAAATAGCCTCTAACACCGTGCGGCTTGTCAGCCAGCCAATGGACTACAATAGACAATTAATTGGCAAACGCTTGTGGATTATTGTCAGACAGTGAAAAAGAAGAAGCAAAATACCTTACCTGTTCAGTTTAGCGCCTTGTGGACGTAAAGCTGATGTTTTCTTATAATAAAACACCAAATCTGGCCCAAGAACGAACCAGGATTGCCACCTCTGGTGCGATGACACCCATTTCTGGTGTTTACCAGCGACGCAGCATCAGTCCGCTCCTGTTCGCTCTTCCAGGAAAACAAAAGACCAGCCCGATCCGACCAGTCCGCAGTGACAAGAGATATCTGCAAATCCCCTAAAAAATCTGAACAGGCGGAAGATTAAAAAAAACAACCACCCCAGCAAAAATATTCATGTGAAATGATTACGGCATTTGTAGTGTGTATGTGTCAGGCTGTGAACGTGTGAAATGGTGGCAACAGGATAACCCGGCAGCGCGGAGAGCCCCATCATCTGTGCTGCTCCATCTGATGGAGTCAGTCAGTCAGGTGCTGAGCCACGGAGCGGCGGAGGATGCTGTCATCAACCCTCCACTGCAGAGGGGGATTCATCTCCATCCACTTGGCAGGCTGCATATGGTTCAGAAATGAGGAGATGCGACGGCCTTTTTGGTTTTTTTGCAATTAGAGGGCAATAACATTATGAATACATAATACTTAATGTTTTGTCAAACTGACTGACACTATGATATGTGCAACGATATGGACTACGAAGTTATTTTTATGCAGATATATTTGTGTAGTTGTAATTTTTGGCACAGATAGAAGCAAATCATTATTATGGCTCTTCTGAGTCTGTGGCATTAAAGCCCACTACACCACTGAATCCTGTCCTGCAGATAGTCTCACCGCACTGTATCATCATTGGTATCAGTAAAGGGTAAATTATTACTTCTCATTGTTGCGTTCAGTAGCCGCTGTTCGCACGCCGACCACTAGGTGGCAGTCTATCTCTTCACCGCGTCGTCCCTCTCCAATGAAAACACTCGACACGGTTCAATCCTTTTTTCAAGATGTCGGTGTACGGGCCAGTGGTGAAGATTCACCCTGTCGTGCTCGCCTCTATTGGCGACTCCTACGAGCGGAGAAATGAGGGAGCGAGTCGTGTGATCGGAACCTTGCTGGGTAAACAGAGATGTCACTAATTTGGACGGCCGGCTGTCAAAGAAAGTGACTGTTAGCTAGCTAATGTTAGCATACCTGCTAACGCATGTTCAGTCCAATGCAACTGGCTGGTAAATCAAGCTAGCAGTAGCCACTACCTAGCCAAAACAGATAAACTGACCGAGTCAACCCATAACTTGACTATAGTATCTGCTGAGACATCTAGCTACTTCTGGTGAATTTGTTGTTATGTTAACCTTAACCTTAGTTCCTTTAGCCGGTGCTGATGGTTCATCATGTTGAGCCACTTGCAACCGGATGCCAGCTAGCCAGCTAACAAGGCGAGGATAGCTGAAACACCAATGCTGTGTAACTTGTTAAAATGAACATCTGTCCTCAGGTACCATTGACAAGCACTCTGTCGAGGTCACCAACTGCTTCTCTGTCCCCCACAATGAGTCAGAAGACGAGGTGCGTTGTTAAACACATCGATTTACTGTGTAATCTTAACGCGTTTGGGGTTGATAGTTGAATTTCCATTATGGAGATGGCCTGTATTCGTCCCTGCGGGGATACTGGGCCATTGCAGCAGCAAATAAGAGGATGTAGATCAAACTATTTGCTGCCTTTTTTTTTTGTCTCTAGAGATTTGTCTGCACCTTGATAATCATTCACTACAGTACAGACCTAGTTGTCTGCCTCACATTACGTTCTGTAAGGGAAAGCGTGTTTTGAAATGAATTGGCCATGTGACACACCTGTCCTCCCTGACAACAGGTTGCTGTGGACATGGAGTTTGCCAAGAACATGTACGAGCTCCACAAGCGGGTGTCACCCAGTGAGGTCATCATTGGATGGTACGTCAACAGCGCAGATTATATTTGACATTTTAAAACTACAATTGGAGGAAAATACTTTTTTTTCCTCACCAGTTTTACATCTTTTTCTAACAGGTACGCCACAGGCTTTGACATCACAGAACACTCGGTGCTGATCCACGAGTACTACAGCCGCGAGGCCACCAACCCCATCCACCTCACTGTGGACTCAGCCCTGCAGAGCGGCAAGATGAACATCCGTGCCTACGTCAGGTTGGCTGAGCTGCCCGTCAGTCACTTCCTTTTTTGTGTATGTCCAACAGCAGATGCGGCGAGTGTATCTGAATGTCTTTGTGTATCCCTCCCACACAGTGCACAGATGGGCGTGCCAGGAAAGACAGTCGGCGTGATGTTCACCCCCCTGAGTGTCAAGTATATCTACTATGACACAGAGAGGATAGGCGGTAAGAATCCAAATGAAGCAGTGAAAATAACTGATGCTTTCTCACCAAATATCTGTGATCCTGAAATTTTGTCGTTTACTAAACTACTAACATTAGGGTAGTTAACCGTCCAGGCAACTGAGAAACGGAAACGTATGCAGAAGTTTAGATGCTTCCGCTTTGTGTATTTGTGTATTTCTCTGCTGTAATACGCGGTCTGTGTATTTCAGTGGACCTTCTCCAGAGGACACGTGTAACTCCCAGTCGCTCCAAGGGCCTGACCTCTGACCTGTCCCAGGTGGGCGGCTCTGCGGCCAGGGTACAGGACATGCTGGCCACTGTGCTCGCGTACATTGAGGACGTGCTGGTCAGTACTCAGATTATAGGAATGATAATGTGACTCGAATCAAATGAATAGAGGTCCACAAGTAACTAGGCTTTGGGGCTCACCGGTGGGAAGACTTGTTAATATATGAGAAAGGGGGTGTAATTTTTCGGGGTTTTCCCCCAGGATTTGGGGGGGGGGGTTGGACACACATTTCCCATTCATACCTAATGGAAGAGTATTGCTTCCTGCCTTTTTTCTTGTCTTCCTGGTCACTTCCCTGAAAACTGGATTTTTTTTTTCTCCTTCTGTATTAATTACTTTTGGTTTTTGAGGCCCAGGGGGAAGCAATTAAATATGACACAGATTGTGGCTAAGTTTCGTTGTTTGTGTCCGTCTCAGTCTGGCAAGGTGACGGCAGACAACAGTGTGGGGCGTTTCCTGATGGATCTGGTCAACAAGGTGCCGACCATCTCAGCCGAGGACTTCGAGACCATGCTCAATTCCAACATCAACGTAAGTGCTCCTCACCAGCTAGATAACTGGATATGCATTCATTTATCATACAAGGAATCCCAAGTTAAGATTGATAGTCACTGCTGATGGTTGTTTTCCCTCATTGAGTTCCCTTTGCTTTATTAATCAGGTACTTTCAGGCTTGTGTTTTGCACATTCGCTCACTCCCACTAATCATAGGAAGCATTTAATTAGACTTTGCTTCCCTTGTTATTGGTGCTCTCCTGGGCACCAGGGGGGGAAAAAACAACCTTTTTGCCTTTTCTTCTTGGCTCTTATTTCTTTACCTAGCACTTGTCTAGCATACACAATCATCCCATGAACACCAGCATAGTTGTTACATCTGTTGTCAGGACAGCGTGTTTCTGACCCTTGCACTCCTTACTTTTGGTTGTTTGTAATGTTGAAGTGGGAATGTAAGCCTGTTGGACTCATTCTAAGTCACTCTGGATAAGAGTGTCAACTAAATGCCTAACAAATCAAATGTAAATGCTCTCTGTTTGCCTGTTGCAGGACCTGTTGATGGTGACCTACCTGGCTAATCTCACCCAAGCTCAGATTGCCCTAAATGAGAAGCTGGTGCTGCTCTGAGTTATGGAGGACAAGGAATTTCTTTTGAGTGGTTGATATTTAATTTTGTACTTTTTTGGCTGAGATTAATAAAGATGTTAAACAGTCGCACATTGTTCGTTCCCCTTAGGTTTAGGCAATATCCTTGGGTTATATTGTAATTGTAAATTACATAATTTGCTTTCTCCATGAAAAGCCAATGAACATCAGAATTGGTTTAGAGGGTTTTAGACTGTTAATGTAATCTGGCTTTAAGACTTAATGTTTGCCATCCACACACTACACAGTAATTCACTTTAACCATTTTAAGTCCTTGTGGTGCAGAATACAGCTTTATGATAAGGAGTGTATGACAAGATTCAGGAGTATGATAATGTTGATTCATATTCTTTATGGTTTACAGTTGACATGATTATGACAGCGTTCAAGAAGGTCCGTGACGCACAATTATCACACTTAACAAGTTTATTAAGTCTCTGGATAAATATACATTCAAATCAGAAGCAACGCTGAATCATTTCAAGTTAAGACCCCCTGTGACAGGCCTGAGTTGTAATTGGAAGCTAGTGCAAAACCTGGGCATGAGAAAGTCACTCAGATTAGAGCCTGATAGTTGATCATTGTGAATCTACAGTAACATGAAAGGCTGCTGATGTGTTGCTGAGTTGGTCTTGGTAACAGAGCCACGCTGTGATCAAGGCTTCTCTTCTGAAGCACTGCTCTTCTCTGCTTTGCTTCTTTCGGGCTTCAGCATCTTGTCGACGGTAAGGTAGCTCTGCAGCGCCCAGTCATACACCGACTCTCCCGCCGACTTGGTGACAGCTGCAGCCGTCTCGGGGTAGTAGAGGGCGGCGCTGCCGGTCATCAGGCCCGCAGGGTACAACAGCTTTTTAACCCTGGAGCCTCTGGCGAGAAACAGACCCAGGACCCCGGTGAACCCGATGATTCCTGCCCGGGGGTAGAAACCCTTCGGCGGGTCATTCAGATAGGCATAGGTGTCGTTCCCACGCCGGATGACACTTTGAACTTTGGGTTTAATTTGACCGTAAGCGCCCTGACACCAACGTGTGTAAGGCTCTAGTGTTTTCCTGAGGGTGGCGACGCTTTGCTCCAACTGACCCGCTTCAGGCTCCACGTACCGACACTTCTGCTGCTGGGGTGTCGTGTACAGAGAGAGGTCGTCTCGGTTTAACGGGACGGTCGGTTCGTCCTCACCGGCAGCAAACACGGTGATCGACATCAGAGCTCCCGGCATGGCACTACCTGTCACCTTCAACATGATCCCTGCGGGCCATGCATTAACTACGGTGTCCGAGCAGGGACACGTCTGGTTTGCGCAAATCCGATAATGTCGCCACTCTGCATGTTTCTCTCAAACTTTAGTGCAAGGAACCATGAAACGTCATTATAATAGCAAACAGGTTATATTGGATATGTTTTATACGTAGCTACAACTTAGGGACTGGTAACACTCGATAGTAGCTTTTAGGATTTATTTAGTTTTTATTGGATTTTATCATGCGCTAGTGCTTCTTTAATAGTTGTTTAATGGACATAGTTTCCCACATAATGTCACTATCTTTACTCTTTTATTAAATGCATAGTCATTGCTTTCAAACTAAACATCTGCCCTTGTTCATGTATTTATCAATATAGATCTAAATCTTTCTTAAGTGCGTAGATGAGAAAGAGGGTCTAGTAACTAAGCTTGGTGAAATAATAATTGGGAAATAACTATGTGCAAAACAGAATAAAG
The DNA here is from genome assembly GCA_900302605.1 of Rondeletia loricata. Taxonomy (NCBI): domain Eukaryota; kingdom Metazoa; phylum Chordata; class Actinopteri; order Beryciformes; family Rondeletiidae; genus Rondeletia; species Rondeletia loricata. The sequence goes on along the minus strand of OMLI01089112.1, from coordinate 9,987 downwards.
TGCAGCATCAAAGACAAAGCATTAATACGCACTAGTAAGCACTAATATCATAGACGAGGTAATTTACCATGTTCATATAAGTTAGTGGAGGAAGCTTGTTTGGGTCGTGGCTCCATTGTTTCGTTGGCAGCTCGTAGGGATCAACGTTATTTAGGGCATTCAATTTGGTCAAATAACGACGTTTGGCATCTGGACATAATCCCTGTATGTCACCTTTTCTTTCTCTCTTCCTTTAAACATCTCAGTAAGGTAAGGGTAAAGGTAAAGGCAAATGTAACGTTAATAGATGGTTAAGTCAATGGCTAAAGTGCAAGCTAATTTGTAAACAATGCCTCCGATACTTGGAAAACGGCGTCCGGCGACGCGTTGCCCTTGGAAACGGCCCAAGACCGATATAACGCGTTCATTTCGTCGAGTCTTTAACGTCAGTGACGTCAGTTCGGTTTCCATGGCAGCCCGGGAGGCTTGCTGTCTCCAGGGAAACGGAAAGTGGCAACAACCGTCATATCCCTGGGGTTTATTTTGTGTTCAGTTCATAGGTTCAGTTGTTGCAGTTTGGTGGTAATTGTTTTTGTGTGTGTGTGAAGAAAACCACATTTGACTTCAGGTAGAAGTTTGTGCTCTTCTGAATGGAGGGTCTTGGAGTGTCGTCTATCCAGAGCTTGCAGGCTCTCTCTGCCTTGTTATCTACTCAGCAGGAGGAGGAGGATGATGAAGACTGTAAAGTAAGATACTGTGCACTCGGTGGTGAACCCACCTAAACTCAGTTTACCCTCCTTTTAGCCTCACGTAAGTCTTAATTATGTAAATTCATGGTATACAACATAGTAAGTAGTGTCAAACTGATGTAAGTTACATGAGGATAGGTTTTTTTTTAAAGGAAAAAGCATAAATGAATGCCTTTCTGAAAATATAAATGATTTTTGTTTATATTGGTGGTTGATTGGCTTATAATGATCACAGACTGATCGACTGGACGCCGTAGTTTGCCCACCTTTTTATTTACCACATCACTGTATATATAACTACAAGCCATTGTTCTCCAAAGCTGTTAAGTCAAGTTGGTTTACAGTAACATTAATTAATCTCAACAGAAAGTGGCAGCCTCTGCACAGCTGGGCCCTGGACAGATTGGCCCCCCACCCAAAACCAGTAAAGATAAAGAGGGTAACGCTTTGTATTTCTTGCACATAACTCACAAGTCCTAAGTATCACAGAAGGCACGCCAGATGAGGGGTGCAAACAGAACGTGTGTATGTGTGCGCGCACGTGATTGTGCATTGCCGTTTATTTTTATACAGTGTCGACTGCCTATATGAAGAAGAACAGCAAAGATATCTGGAGCGAGGAGGAGGTGGCAGAGGGCTCCCAGTATGATGATCTTGCTGACCCGCGACCACAGCCCGAGTAAGATAACATGTCTAGAAGGAACAGACAACAACAAGGGAGCCATTGATGTGTATGGGGGTAAAACATTGGGGAATTCGGATGTCACCACTGTAGCATTTTTCACCCACTCCCCTTAAGTGGGATTTCATTGTGAAAATGTATTTATTTCTTGACAGCATAAACCCCTTGAGATGAATCTTTAAAAAATAAAACAAAAATGACAAGAAAATAGGAACTAAAAAGAGAAGAGAGAGAAAACCAAACAAAGCCAAGACACAACCAAAGAGAAACAAACAACACCAGTCAATTACAGCAGTTGAGCATTGGCTGGATCAGTAAACCTAATGTCTGATTCTTTTGACCTCAGTGTCTACACTACACACCTCATTCCCTCCTAAAGTCATGTTGACTCCAAACTATGTTGGCCAAGAAATAAAAAAGGTAATCTCAACATCCCTGGTTTACAATGTGCAGTTTTAATCCCCAGTGGTGCTACTTATGTCCCTTTGTCTCACAGCTATATCAGCTATAATAATCCACCTTAAAACATTGATGTGAAGCAACCTGTACCCTTTAATAATAATCTCATACTTTATTTATGTCTGAAGGTACATTTTCTTTTCACTTGCCCCCCTCCGCTCAAGTCAGAGCATCACCCCTGGAGCTGGTAGGGAGTCAGGGTGGATGTTCGCTGACATTACAGTGAGATGAATATCGATTATGTGTGTGTTTATGCCTGCATACGTGTGTATACCTATGTGTGCAGGTACGAAATAATCTTGAAGCAGAATGTGGGGACGGAGGATCTGTTCTTGGGCTTGAGCAAAAAGGACCCATCCTCCATGTGTTGTGAAGCCATGCTGGTAACTACACAACCACCACAGAACTTTTCAAAGTTTTCAAAATAGACTAGTTCATCAAAACGTATGTTTGACACTGAAGAATTAAGTGTACAGGGATGTGATCAGGAACACAAAATAGCACAAAACCAGGCAAGATAACAGTTATCTCCCATTATAGGGTGTCTGCACGTTTCAGAGTCAAATTTAATACTTTTTAAGACCTTAACATTTCAGATTGAACATAGCTAATGAAAGTTCTGAAACTATAAATGGGCAGTATAAGAAAAAGTACAACAGGAAATTAATTGTTAGGGGACACAAAGTCCAACTGTGTTTAGTTTTTCATAAATCCAAGTGTGGACAAGCAGCAAAAAGAATCCTGTCACTGCAAAAAATAAGACTTCTAATAACTGTATACTTTCACGGCCTTAGATTTAGAGCTTTCATGCATTAGGAGTGAATGGAAGCTGTATGTCAAAACTCCTGACAAAATGACACCCCTGGTATAATCATACCATCTGATAATTAATTATCTTAGAATTATTGTGAAGATTAAAGTGTGCACTATTTTATATGTGCATAGTATACAATATTAATGACCTTAACTTTCTCCCCCTCTCAGGTGAGAATCAAACTACCAGACACTAAAGCAACAGATGTGGTCCTGGATGTGAAGGAAAAGTTCCTTGATCTACGGACGCCAAAATAGTACGGGATGCTTTGAAAATGTTCTCTTTTATTTTGTATGCCCTCGACACAGAGCGGGAGCAATTCAGTCCAGAGTCAGAAGATTCTATTTCCAGACATTTCTTTTTAATCAGAGCTACACATCATGATCCAAGCTTTGATTACTGTTTCATGGGGTCTTTAACATCTCTCTCTCTCACACACACACACACACACACACACACACACACACACACACACACACACACACACACACACACACACACACACACACACACACACACACACACACTCACCCCAGAGACGAAGGTGTTTCCAGTTTCAGGGACAAATCATCAGCTGTGTGA
>OMLI01089107.1:7987-18689 GCA_900302605.1 Rondeletia loricata | reverse complement strand
AGAGGAATACAGTCGTGGGAGAGACAAAAAGTGAGTAAAAAACACCCTAAATATGTTTAGAACTACAAACTTTCTTCTGTCGATTCTTGTATTTTTTAATGTCACAATTCCAACCCTCCTCCTTTATCCGGGCTTGGGACCGGCAAAAGTGACCCAAAGAGACACTGTTAGTTAGTTTTTTTTTTTATTGTTAATTTTATTTTTATTGATTTTACATTTACATCCCGCCCTGACTAGGCGGGATCAGCGAGCGGTGGCTTCACGCATGCGCGATTCATTTGCAGTCTGGATGCGGAGGGGTGAACATCTCCTGCTCTGACTGCAGCTGGGAGGGACTGCTGCGCAAGAACTGGGCCGCCTGTGAGTTCTTTGGGACGGGGGAGGGTCCCACGGCAGCACCCGCTGCTCGTTGAGAAGAGGAAGAACGATACATGCTTTCACGTCAGTCTCCAAAAGTCTCCAATAACACCAGAAAAAGTCGCTAGATTTGTCGCTAGTCGCTTTTCTGAAAAGGAGTCGCTAGAGGGGTCTGAATACTCACTAAATATAGCGACAAAGTCGCTAAGTTGGCAACACTGTCTGTTCCGTTTTCCTTCCTCGCTCTCTCTCTCGCTCTCTGTCAAGCTCTCTCTCTCTCTTTTCTTTGCGCATGCGCAGTTCAACAATGGCCGGACGGACAGACAGACAGTCTCAAGGCTTTCATAGATATAGAGCCGCTGCCTGGCTAAATACACCGTGGTTAAATTTTATTGCAATAAATGATACTAAATATGAAGAAAAGTATATGTATTTGTTTATTTAGAATACTTTCAAAATACACTTCCAATGTATTATTAATATAAATCCATTAGATCTCAGTAAACCAGTAAACCTCCTTTGCTGGGAGGGACGTAAACAGCACAAACAACAACGCTACCAAACTCCCTCGGAAGGTAGAACGGTCTCAAGCTCATACATAAGACCTCAACACCGGGGCAGCAGATTGTTTCTCTAACTGTGTACTGCGCCAGTCATTACTCATAAACACAGCCATGCCGCCACCTCTGTTTTCCCCCGATAGTTCGTTCCAGTCCGCTCGGACGAGAGAGAACGCCGCAATTTCAACGGTAGCTTAACTATTAGCGGGGAGATCATGATGGACAGAACAGGCACAGACTATGGCAAAATGACTGATGGATGATCAAAGACAAACTCAACATGGAATATAATATATGCTACTATGTGATTTTTTTTTTAAAGGTACATCATGCAACGTTTTTGACATGACATAAAAATAACAACAAATAAATAGGATATATTATACATGATCAGTTCTGTCTGTCTGACCCTGTGTGTACATCCTGCCTGAAAACAGACAAAACCTGTTCAGAAACACGGTTTTTTGCTTGCCGTCTGCTTCTTCAACACGTGTAGTGGCTTTACGGATGCCGGTTATGTCAGCCTCAGGCTAGAAACCGTTTCAAGACAGATTATGAAGATGAGTGACAAGTGTTGGGGTGCGAACTTGAGCAATTGATGGGGTGAACAATACACTTCTTGCCTCAAGGAGAAAAGTTGCATAATGTAGCTTTTAAGTGTGTTACTTAACCAAAGAGTAACATTTTAGAAATATAGTAGCAACATAGCAACCGAAATAAGTCAATAAGTCAATTTGTTTCCAAAATTTAGGCATATCACTCTAGAAAGAAACCATTCATGGCATGACTCAGCTGTTTTGCAGTTGCTGTGCTGTGTCTAAGTTTTACAAGATTAGGCAAAGGTAAATGTCTCTGACTAATAATCTACAAATGATCGTAATAAAGCAGCTTTACCTCAGGTTCTACGGGTCTCCTCCGTTTGAATTTGGCAGGCGTACATGGAACAGGTGAATGGCATAATTCAAATGTATGTGTGTGTGTGTGTGAATTTGTGGACTCAAATAAAGCATTTAAAATGTGTGAGCACGTGTGTGTGAGTGTCAGAAAAAGCTAAACTTGACCCATGTCTATATCAGATTTGGCTCAGATAGTCTCTGGAAATAATTTTAAGAGTTAGTTTTAAAGTACTTGGAGTTTCCCGTAAAGTGTACCACAGTGAGTGCTACAAAGTTTAGAAAATCTGATTAAAGTATTAGAAAATCAATAAATATAATTTTCTGTGACTGACATCTTACCTGAAATGATGAGTGTGTCGTTGCAGTAAAACCTGCTTGTCTGGTCAATACGTTTGTTCCTCTAACAACGTGGAACTCTGTATTACCGTTCCCTCACAATATTCAATAGGACACCTGACACCACAAAAACACACACAAACACACACATGCATGCACCTACATATCTCTGCCCTTACCGGTGTTGACTTGGCTCTGTGATCGTGTTAGGTGTTGGACTGTGGAGATCAGTCAGTCCAGAAAGACTGCTGTCCCAAAGAGAACTGGATATATACAGGTCAGGTGGGAGGGGCAAACCTTGATCTTACTGACATCAGATCTTTAGGCGTGGTAGCTTTTGTATACGGTTGAACTGTTCAGGTTGCAAGCCGACCCTCGACAATGAACAATGAAATGAAATCCATTTAGTAACGGATATGAATAGATATCAAAAGAAGGCAACAGTGAACAGTAAACATGTCGTCCCCCACGAATGATGCAGAACCCCTCTCTGCCAGTCAGTAACAAATATGTCACCTTGTTTTGACCTGTAACTGTCCCATCAGTGTAATATTGAACATGGTGGAGTGCAGCGGTGAGATGCATAATTTCCCCAAGTTTCGTCAAATGTACAGCGGTGTTTGAGATATCGCGGGAGACAGGCATGAACACACACACACACACACACACACACATACAGACACACACACATGAATCCCTCACCTGCTTGGCACTACAGGCTGCCAATGCCAATTTGGTGTCGAAATGTGAAAGATACCAGTCCTGAGAGAGTGTTGAACTGCAGGAAACTGAGCAGCTTCTCAGACATCACAGGTGAATTGGGTGAGGTAGGAGGAGCTGACAAACGCAGGAGGAAAAGCTGTGTTTTGGCACATCATTCCACATCGTGATCGCTCCACCTCACGCTTTTGGATCTGTCATACGGCCGTACTTGTTGCGGCGTGCAGCAGTGATAAACCTAATATTGCGGTACTGAATTAGTGGAATCTGCTATGGCAACACACTAAAATACAATATACTATGACTTGATTTTTATTAGCTGAGACCTGCATTGACATGAATGATGGCTTGTCGGACTTGGGAGTGAGTATCCTACTGATTGGTGATGTCATTTAAGCCCCTCCCCCTTTCCTGGCGGCTTGTTGGACTCAGTTTTGCGTTGATTAGATGTAATTTATGTCCCTGTGCTTTTCAGAATTTTTTTATTGTCTATATTTATTTCTCCTAAAGTCACATTAAGATCAGTGATGGCCCGTCAGACTCAGCAGAGAGTTTCCTATTGATTGGTCATTAATGACCCTCCCTCTTTCCTGATTGGCTGTTTTCCATTGTCTACGTCTGTTGATCCCAAAGTTGCGTTAATGATAACTATGATGATCCCAGTATGCAGGACATCACTGATCAATGTATCCTCATGCTAAATGAAAAAATGAAGTGCTAACAGATATGTGATGGGAGCAAGATGCATTGTTTTAACCAATAAGCTGTATTAGGCTTTTGTATTTGGTGTCAAATAGGTTGCATCTTATCAAGAATGATGTGCTTGTTGAAGGAGAATACCGGTGTCATTTACAGTTACAGTTTTTACATTTACTCGTTTTTAAAATACAAACTTTACAGTGTCAAACCTAGCTAAAAATGAACAAATACACCCTAAATATAGAGACCAGGATGTGACAATAAAGTTGTGCACCAACATGTTTTTAAAGGATTATTTCCTGGTGGGTGTCAGGTGACTGACCTTAAGAAGAGCGTGACATAATGCATGTATTCATATGAAAACACTCAACTCAGGCACAATGAAATAACAATAAAACAGAAACTTGGACCAAACCAAATGAGGGCTTCATGTTTACTGTGATGGATTATCTATTATTCTCTGTGGAAGTTGTTTTTCATACTGTACAAGAATGAATGGCAGCAAACGGCTTCTTCTGAAGGAGGAAAACGAGCCCTGATATCTCCAACTATGCAGACTGTTTGCAGACAAACCAGTAATAATGTAAAGAACAGGGAAAACCTAGATGATTGACACATCCTTTAAATACGTAAACACACGTACACTATTTAAAGACCAAGGTCACCCACGTTCACCATCTTCACCCATTGAGTCCGTAAAGGCAAAATGGCTGGAAAGGGTTTGACCTTGTGGTAAAGGAATGCATGATGAAGTGCCACATTTGGAGTTAATTTAATTCCTTCAACTCCACCCAGTATATTACATAAGACCCAGAAGAGGAAATTAGGTTAAGAGGGCTTATTTGGATTGGGGAGAAAACATCATCTAGGGATGTTCCTTCAACAGAAGAAATGAAGATACACACTAACGCGATCCTTTTTCTTGCCCCTATGAGAATTTCTCTCACACCTAATTATTTTATATTAAAAACATGAAACAACCTACATGAATGAAAGCCAATGCACTCATCAGAACAACAACACAGCATAAAATACAGGGCATTTTGTATTGCCCTGTATTCATTCTCCTTGTCTTCTATTCTGTCTGCCTTGGGTTCTTGGTGTCTCGGTTTAGGGCGTGCACTTCCCTTCCCGGGTCTCCAGAGGTTTTAATGAGCCTCCCTTCTTTATTTGAAGTGATTAAACATGTGTGAAGGTGTACATATGTGGGGACATGCTCACGTCTGTTTATGTGTGTGTGTGTGTGTGTGTGTGTGTGTGTCTTGTCAATGTGCCTTTAATACCTCTAATATAAACGGAACCAGGGGGAGGCGATGGGTGGAGGAGGCTTGAGGTTGGATGGTGTTCCTAATCATCACAAACACACACACACACACACACACACATACATGCATGCACACACACACACACACACACACACACACACCCTTTATTTATTTAACATGTTGAACACTCCATTCAGACAACACAAAGGTGTGTATAAACAGTGTACATATGTGCATGTGTGTGTGCGTGCTTGTTTGCATCCAGCAACAGGTATCCATAGGCAACCATTGTAATTTCAAGCATTGCCCTCATGAGCTCCTCCCCTCTATGTGTTGTATCATAAAGGAATAGTTCACCCCAAAATGAAAATTCTGTCATTAAATAGGATTTAGCATTGATTTAAACATTTTACCGATCTTACGAACTTCCATTTTCAACTGACATAGGAGTGAGTAGACAATGACTGAATTTTCATTTCGTGGTGAACCATTCCTTTAACTACAGTATATCCTATTCTTTGCTGCTGTAATGAGTGAATTTCCCCACAGCGATCATTAAAGTTTCATCTTATCTCATGTTACCCCACCCCCGCCCCTCTGACCCCCATTTCTCATGAGGTGATCTTAACTGCGGCCCAGTGGGGGTTTGGCTTGCATAGCAGGAAACTGGGCTACACCAATTCTCCCGAGGGCTCCATTGTGTGCCAAACTACATGATTAGTATCAAGGGGCCATCCATTTGGGGATACCAAAAATTGACCTTTTTCCTGTTCTTTTATGCCATTTGGGTGTGGAACCTGATACACTGGCCAAATGCTGTAATGCAACACATGCGGAAATCATTACGCTACGTAGCTCATGATTTTTTATTTTTTTGTTGCTGCCCCTTATAATGTATTTATGACCACAGCTGTTCACAATTTGCCACAAAGGGAGAGAATGGGGCATGTACATGCGCCTATAGATTTTCTGTCTTGGCATATATTCACTTTCAATTCACAAAATTTAAAATGTAAACTGAAACTGCAATTCCCATAATAATGATAGAAACTTCATCCTCATTATTTACAGATTGTATACAAGCCGGTTTTAGAGCTGTGAAGAACATCCGCCTCCTTAACAGATCTGAGTTCAAAATGAATTGATGCCAACCCTGAAATATCATGGGATGTTCTTCATCAGAGAGTTTAGTTTTGCTGTATACAGATGTGGAAAGAAAACGCCAACTTCCCGGGTAAAAAACAACAACAATATGCATTACTCACTTCATGTTAAATGAATGTCAGATTTGCTGGCAAATGTCAAGTGGCAGTGGCAAGACACTGTTGAGGAAACAATCTTGGCTTGTTCCCATCTATATACTGTATGTTTAAGGTATAAAAATGCCCTCTAACGCTCTCCTTAGCTCTTATTTTTATTTATTTTCTAGCACTGATTACTTATTCTACTTCTGCATTCATTGTAAGTCTATGGATAGGCGTGCCACCAGATAATTAAATATGTCAAGACTGTCACTGGAGAAAAGAACAGGAGTAAATCATGCCGAGTCTACCTGTCAAAGAGGCATGCAGACGCGCACAAATCACGTACACCAGATACCACGGTAGAATAATTCACTTATACAGTATTTCCACTGCACAAGTACTGGCACAGGATGTGTAACTACAGCACAACAGAACCAAAGCAACCAGTGTCATCATCAACAACAGACATGGCGGACCCGCTGGAGTGTTTTTTCATATTTTGCCTGGGATTGTTTCTTTCTTTTGAAATAATATGACATCAAAACACAACAGCCACACACGCTACAGCAGCAACAGTTAGCGAACGTAATATTGATGATTTTCCCGTTGTGCACTTTGGAATTAAGATCGTTCTGCACTTCCTCGTCGGCCCATAATGTGATTAGCACATGTATTTCTTCCGTTTCCCATTATTGCAGTGTTTGGTTGTTTTTTAATTGTTGGTGTATGTTTTTTCTCTTTTCCAAATTTCTCTGACTTTCCACTTTTGTTCCATTTGTTTGCACCAGCTGGGGATTTAAATGGCGGTTGTAACTTACTTGTGTGACAAACAGACACTTGGCTTTAAATTAACTATACAGAAATTAGATGCAAAATATATTTAGTGCTGAAAGAAAGAAAAAATTCACTTACCCTGTTCATGGTTGAAAAATCTCTCTCGCAGTTTACAGTGGGCCTTTGGCCACTGGGCAGAACGAACAGGTACAGCAGGGGTAGAGCGAGGGGAGATTGTCCACTAGTTAATCGATCGCGGATGGCGTCGTTCTCTCGGACGGATACAAAAATATGTGTCGCCAAATATACTTTGGCGGCCGTTAATATACCTGGGCGGCCCGCCCAAGTGAAGTCTATGTGTGGGAAACACTGCACATACTCTAAAACATGCGTGCGCACATACACACACACACATCAACACCATACGTCATCCTGCAGAGTGCCCAAGCGAAATTATTATAATCAGTCAACATGCCAAGAATCCTTTCTGATGTGATGCCATGGAAGTGAGAAAAGAGCTGACTGCGTGGCATTGTCCTTCATCTGCGATAACAGGCCTGTTTATTAATCACCCATGAGAGAGAATGAAAACTCAGTCAAAAAACAATGGGCGCTTTGAGTGGCGGGTGAAGGGGACGTTTGTGTCTGCTACTTGGCAGCCTTTCCCTTATACTGGAGACTCCCCCTTGTTTTTCACTGTTGTCAAGTGGCGAGCCGCAGAGATCTGAGCCCACGTTTACAAAGCCCCTCAGCACTGCAATGATCTAGGCTCCATTTCCTGTTTTCCTCCTGAAAAGAGAAGTGATTGATTCTGTGGGGCTGCAGGGAGACCCAGGGTTCAAGCCCCGCCGCCGGCAAGCGTCCTCCCTGCTGAGGTGTCCTTGAGCAAGACGCTGAATCCCTACCGGCTCCAGTGGTGCTGCTCTGACCTCTGACCTTAATGTGGAGCGGGGCAAGAGAAAACAGAATTTCCTTTCAGGGACACTGAAGATTGCCATGTTAACAGAATGAAATACGCCACTCCTGAGTCTCTTGTGATTGGTTCGCTCGCTCTATATGAAAGCGTATTACGTAAAACTGTCATAACCTTTTGCTTGCTCGACCCGGGAATTTCACTAGGTCTTGATTGGGGTAAATTGCCAGATCAGCTTTTCCAGAATATCGACTCCAGCTTCCGTTCACACGTGACCCCGACACAGAAACTTTCTGGAAGATTTCTGGGTGAAGTTGCATGAGTGAAAGGGGCTAGAGAGAGAGAGAGAGAGAGAGAGAGAGAGAGAGAGAGAGGAGACAAGAAGAAAGAAAAAGACATGACGAAAGAAAGAAAGAAAGAAAACAAAAGAGTAAGTCATATTACCCAAAGGATATGGCTCATGCTATTACATGGCCTCTACATTACCTGTATATTGACACAACACTGTTTCCAAGTCTATGCCTCAATGTCAAAACGCCAACATTTTGCTTACTCAGCTCGGCCAGTCGATCGTCTGCCAAAAGGCTGTGCATGCAATCATCTCCCATATAGGTCAGCTGGCCAGACGGAGCCGTAGCAAGCACCCAAAGGCCCATCAGTCATGCTAATGTGCTGCTGTCTGGCACTAAGAGAGGAAACCTGTCACTTCTAGGGTTCAGGACTTCAAAACAATCGCTTGGATTCTGATTACGATGACTACTGCCCAACAACAGGGCCGAGAATAATGTTTCAGAGGAAGGGGGGGGGAGACAGGGGCAGTGTGTGAGAAGAGAGAGAGTGGAAAAAAGAGAGAGATCCAGAACAGGTGAGATCCAGAGGGAGAAAGAGTGGGCATGTTCAATAGAAAGACACAACACCTGCATGTTTCCTACCTGTGTACGAGACCTCACAAATAACCCTACACATTCCACTGTCTCTCTGTATTAAGACAGCCACTGTAGCCTGTGTGGTTTGGCGCTCTGTAATTCATTGGCCTGTCATCCCAGAGTAATGTATTGGTACGTTGATGATCCCCTTACTGCATTCTGATCTCAGCAGACACAGCCCTGTCTGCACTCTTGTAAACACAGTCCTGTGATGTGTAAGAATGTGAGAACGGTTGCTTTGCAGATATGTAATGGACTTAAGGCAGCACTTCTGTGTGTCTGAAGAGCCGTAAAGCGAACTGACCGGATGCGCATAAATGTTGGAATCCAGTAGAAACCTTGTACTTCCAATGTTTCCATTATTGTAACTTAACCTGATATTATCCTCCAAATGTGGAAAAAGTTTCATGACCCTGGAACCAAAACAAACCACTAAAAACGCATTGTAAAATGCCAAAGGTGCACTGGCTTCAACATAAAATCAGCCTGTTTTTTTCCAATTCCTGAAAAGCTTGAACAGACTTTTTAGGCGCTGGATTTTTACAGAAGACCAACAATGTGTAAGTTGAGAAGCGTATGGGGATGCATGGGGCCTCAGGGCAACACTTGGTAAAGAGGGTTTCTGCAAGTGTGTCTGCAGAGCCTGAAGAGAGATGACAGAAGAAACTAAATCTGATACCTACTGTATCTACACATCTAAGCACTTCTAGGCAGTCGTAACATAAACAATGCCAAAAGTGCTTCAGTTGTTGATATAAGTTCTGGGAGGCCACTGTCGACGCAAAGGAGATGTAGCAGATTTTCATCTATGAACCCCGTTATTAGGTGTTCACTGGTTAGTCGGTTGGTTGGTTGGTTGGTTGGTTTGTTCGTTCTTGTGTGACACTTTTTGCAATGCCCAGTGCTTAGAGGAATTACGGCATGGACTCTTTAGGCCGCACAGCGCCCTAGAGTCCTGCATAAGGGCAATCCAGTGTGCGCTCGTACACCAGGCAGTACGGTAGAAGTCGCACAAGCATGAGCCAGCTCTAGTGACGGGCAACACAGTTCATTTAAAAAATCTGTAATGTGCATTTTCCCTGTCAGATAAACAAATAAGGTGAAGGCCTACGCAACTAAATATCGGGTTTTAAAATATTTTTTATTAAACTGAAATCAAAACACGAAATTATAAAAGTAGGAAATATAAATGATCAAATAACAATATCAACAGAATCCGTGCACACTGTTATAATGTTCCCTCCCAAGGTGTTTATTTTCACCAACAGATCAACGTTTTGATCCAAGCTGTATCGTCAGTACAGAAATGAGAAGGAGCTGGCCCTATTATATGAAATAATAGCCTAAAAGTAGGAAATATAGGACATTACAGTGCAAATAAAAACAATATTAACTGTTCACAGCTCTGGTTCGCAGGGGACGAATCCTGTTCGCTCGCGGCAGTCCCTCCCCCTCCCTGCACGCTCGCAGTGCTGAGACCTCAACTGAACTGAGAAATGAACGGATCTTTTCAGGAAGTGATTCAGTTCAGTTCGTTCACCCAAAACATTCGGTCTTTTGGACGAATCGTTCACGAACGACACGACACTAGCCAGCTCTGGGTTGGTGTCCTTGGTGCGCGGTACATTCATGTACCAGGAAGCTGCTCGGTGATTTGACTGTTTTGTCTGTCAACGCATTCATTAAATATTTAGTTCAGCGATTCTCTTTGTTCCAACAACACTGTGCTTAACAGGTGGAGTTTTAAAAGTCAACACAGTTTCACTCACTATAATCAAAGTCAATCAATACAAATCAGACGATGGTATGTTGATGAGTGTTGGAGATTTGCCAGACATTGCTTAAACTTTTTGGCTGGCCTTTACAGAAGCTTCTCAAGCTTGAATGCAATGAGTGTGTGTGTGTGTGTGTGTGTGTGTGTGTGTGTGTGTGTGTGTGCGCGCGCTTGCGTACGTGCGTGATTGTAAAACCCCAATTAGGCCTGTATCTGTTTCACCTCAGTAGTTTTCTGG